>JAQQRF010000389.1:0-60228 GCA_030523145.1 Trissolcus brochymenae
ATACCCATGTGTAAGTGTACACATATACCCATGTGTAAGTGTACACATATACCCATGTGTAAGTGTACACATACACAGGAGAGCGGCTAGCCACGTCCTACTTATATACAAAGCAATTTAAAAAGTGCATAAAATGTAAATAAAAACTTACAAACATCTTAACGATGAAAACAAGAATTGAATTCAAATTAGGAAATAAATGCATAATGTATTGGTGCTTTTAATACAATATTTTCGCGCGTTTATGATGTATAAAATTTGATGCTTTTAATATTTCGGCATTTCGGCACTTATGATATATAAAAATAAGGCTATTAGCACTTTCATACAAAGTACACATACAAAAGTTTACACCAATGACCAAGTTGGAGTAGTTTTACCGAAATCGCAAGTCTGCGTCGAGCGATTTTCGGTAGTGGTGGGATGACCGAAACACGCTAGGAAAGCGCTAGCATTTTTCAATAACCGATCAGTTGTGTAAATAAAAGGCCTATTTTTCTTGCAAGTTCTTTTCGTGTGGATATAAAAATACAAAAAATAGATAAACAATATAATTTGTACAATACTTTCAATGATTTTTACAATAATTTCAATAATAGAACAAAAAAGCTAATTTGGTTAGTTTGCTTTTGTTTTTGCTTTTGTTTTCAACTCACGTTCGGGTTATACATTCAAGGGCATCGTCATCCAATAAATTCATCAACTCGAGAATCTTGTCTGCCTCAATTGGTGGCGCATAAAACTTTTCTTCTATGAATTTGAAAGTACAATGAGAATAAGCTGTTGAAACATGTACGAAAGCCTAAAAAGAAAAGTTTTTCGGTCAAACTTAATCCAACTACAACATACAAGTTAATTGTTTAAATTTGTTGTTTCGTTTATCAACCGATAGTTGATTGATGTTACCTTGATAACCAAGCATTGTGTAAAACATTTACATTCAAATTATGTAAATCTAACTCTTCATTGTCGTACAAAATTTGCATAAATCATTTACATTCAATATTCACAAAACTAATGTTTGTTCAAATTAATGAATGAGTAAAAAAAATTTTTTGTTTCAAAACTTCAAAAATTTGAATAGATTTATGTAAATAATACAGCATGATGAGGAATTAGATTTGCATAATTTTTTTGTATGGCATTTAACGTAAAGTTTATACCAAATTTTTATAAATATAGCTATCAAGGTAAGTGTCACTTTTTAATCTACCTTAAAATTTTTCATCTCCTTTGACAGTTGTAGCAAAAGCTTCGTACTACGAACATTGGTTTCCACAGCTACTCTCAACTTTTCGTCAAGTTTTACATTAGCTGCACCGTGAAAAATTAAATGCACATTTTCCTTTAGTGTCTCTAAATCTTCAGCTGAAATCCCTAGATCGGGAGCTCCAGTTTCCCCGTTAATAATCACCAATTTCTCAGCAAAATTTGGTTTCTCCCTCTTCAATCTATCGTACAACTTGAGAGAAATAAACAAACGAAAAATCAAAAACACATATATACTTCACTCATAAGAACATTTTTCTAACTTGTATTATTTCGTTTGTTTCATTGTTCAACTTACAACATCCTGAAACTGAACATCAAAGCGTTCTTTTACAGTTTTTCCTTTTTTCGGCCTCATCATGATATAAATCTTATTCAAATTCGTGCACCTGCATAATAATTTTACCAAACAAGTTCAATCTATAGCTTTATTCAGGGATGTGCGCATGACCGTCAGACAATTTTTTATTGTTTTTATATGTCATACGAAGGTCACAAAGTTGACATCTTCTCGTTGACATGTCATTTATGAATATTTAAAAAAATGTGCCAAACGCGTCACACTTTATGTTATCATGTAACGTCATTCAATTATTACGTTAATAATTAGTAACAGTCATGACCGGCCATATGACAATTGCACATCTCTGATTTTATTTAATTTACAATTTAAATTTACTTAAATTCAGAAAAAAATATATTTATAAACGTACACTTTTTTTACAAAATGTCATCAATTATTCAACATAAATACCTTAACAATTTTTCAATAAGTAGCTTTCCAATAAATCCAGATCCCCCGGTTACAAAAACGTTACAACCTTCGTAGAAATTAGTCACTTCACTTACTCCTAGGTCTTCAACATCATCCTTCATTTGGATATGTTCCTTGATATTAGTTTGATTGGTTTCTTCACCCCCCGCATGTTTCATCTTTGTAAAACTTTTTTTCTCAAGATTCTAAAAAGATGCACCAAAACTTTACAAAGTATATTCCAAATTATTTTTGTAATTCACTATTACAAAATTTAAAAAAGAAAGAATTTTGGGACAATTTAAACAATATTATAATAGTGTTTATAATTTTGCGGTTAGTAAGTAATTGCTTCTTCGCAGGAGGAAGTTGATTGGTCTATGACCGGAAACGGACTAAAACGTGAACGAATGTTTTCACCTTTCATTTACAGAGCCACAGTTTTATAAATTATTCTGAAATTGCCGAATCATTATCACTAGTTTAAATTAAAATCAAAACATCCAAAATCAAACCCAAATTTAATTTATTTAAAAAAAAATTGTTTCTAATTTGCAAATCATTAACAAATATTGCAATAACTAATGATTGGTTTTCGAACAAGTTTTAATTTGAAAATATTACAATATTTTTTGCAATTAAAATAATAACTTAGGGTAAAAACCCGAGTGAATGACTGTGTAAGAAATTTCTGAAGTTCAGTCAATTCAGAAGTAATTACAAAATTAGTTGAGGTCTTAAGCTATTACAGCAATAATATATCAAAGATTGATAATTTAGCTTTTCAATGTATTTTCTTATTAACGGATTTTTTTTGGGTAGCAATGGTCATATGGACTGAAAAACCAATCAGGGACCAATTGTGCCAACTAATGATCATACATTTGCCCCGAAAAATTACCGGTCATTACATTCACAGGAACAACTTTAAATTCTTATGTACTAAAAACTGAACACCTTAATAATTGACATTTCAATCACAGTTTAGAAAAAACGGCATTCAAAAACGTAATGAGAATTTTTCAAATTATATATGTTTTAATTAAATTTTATACATAATAAAATTATCTTACTTTGAAGAGAACAACTTAATACGAAACAATGAAATCATGTAGAAGTCAATACCCGAACGATCAGAACCCAAGTCATTCAAATGTAGTTTTTTTAATACATTCAGGGGTCAATTTCCGTGTCACTTGTATAATCACGATTACTTAAAAGTTTTTCAAGACAAATAAATAAAATTGATACCAAACTCGTAACTGACAATTTAAACAACATTAGTAACAACTTCTTTACATACAAGAAATTTTTTTTTTTATTAAAAATTAAAAGGACACTACAAAATTCGCCTTAACGGCCAAAAAAATTGCATCAATGAATGACATAATTTTTTGATTTAATTTATTCAATAACAAAACACAGTATATCGAGCACGCATACTCGCATCCAACAATGATCGGATCTCACTGAATAATATACACAATAAACTCTGTCCTTCGACTCCCATATATACAATTTAAAAAATTACATTATACAATCGTTGTACCTTATACAAATATATATCTCCTCGGTGTTCGGTTTTACAATGTTGTTCTCAATCATCTTGCAGAAGACTGAGCGGATCCTTGCTAATCTTCTCGGCAGTTTTTCTCAAGTCCTTGACTTTTTTGTTCGCAAAGACGTCCTCCTCTTCTTTTTTGCTCCTCACCCCACTCTTGTTCGCGGAGAAGAGGTCCTCGTCGCCGCTCGACTGGTCGCCAAAGATGTCCTTCAGGTTCGTCCCAGTCATCTCCCTTTTCCTCACACTGTCCTTCTTAATATTAAAAACCACATCATCATCATCGTCATCAAAAAACACCGATGACTCTCGCTTGTTCTCTTCTTTTCTTTTTTCTTCTTTTTTCTCCAATTTTTTGTTCTTCTGACTGAGAACCTTTGCCGGACCAAAAAGGTCCTCATTATCGTCATCCTCGTCGTCGTCGAAGAGGCTAACTTTTTTATCCAGTAGAGGGCGCCTGACAGGTTTCGAGAAGAGGTCGCTGTCATCGTCATCGTCAAAGATACTCGACTGTGCACTAATACTCAGAGCTTTCGGAGGTTGTTTCTGACTTTCCGAAGAGAAGAGACTGTCATCGTCGTTGAAGACAATTTTTGCCTTCTCCGGAGACAACGTTCGTGTTACGAAAGCAAAAAGCTGACTCGGATCCTGCAGCGGGTCATGACTCTCGTCTCTCAGGGGGTCTCTTGTGACTTCATTTTTCTCTGCAGGTTCTTCTTTTTCTGAACAATAAAATTAATAATAATGATAATTGTTTGTCTTGGTCTAATTACAATTAAAATATAATATGACAAATGAAAAATTGTTTACCCAAAATTTTCTCTTCTTTTTCATTGTCAGACTTATTTTCGCTCCAGTCCTGACCGTCGGGTTCGTCGTTTTCTTCTAGGCTATCAGAAGGTGACAAAATAGGCGCCCGACCAAAAAGAGGATCTTCTTTCAAGGTATCCTCCGGCAAGTCGGGAGGCACGTCAAATAGATCCTCTTCGTCAGTAGAAGGAGACCGGAGAGTATTTTTGTTGGTACTTGACTTTGCCGAGGGCACTGTCAGTCGATCTGAGATCGTGTTCTCGGAATTCTCACGGTCCGGCTCGACCAGTCGAGGCGCGTCCGCCACATCGAAATCGATCCCACTGTGTCGCAACGCCGACTGTCTCGCCTGACGACTCTGAGGCCGACGCTTCGCTGGAAGACGAGCACGATTCTGCAATTTCAATGTTTAAAATTAATAAACCCACGAAAAGACAATTTGAACTTTCTTTGTACGATGATTAACATGTTTGTTCATTTTCATTCCACTTTTCTTGTATTCATTTTTTGTTTTCTACATTTTTTCTTCTGATCATTTTACCTTTGAGGCAGAAGATAAAGCTTCACTTTTGACAGGCTCGTCGAAACTCACAGCAGACTCAGCATTTTCTTCTGAGTTTTCTCTTTTCAGCACCGAAGGCGACTTCTTGTTCGAAGGATCATCTAAAAATAACAACATTTGTTATATACAAATAAATCCATTCATTTCAACTTTCCATGTTCTCACATTTAAATCCCAGTTTTAGTTTTCAAACTTTGGTGCATTGCTATTTACCAGAATTCAAAGGCGAAGTGCTAGGAAGGCTGACACTACCGTCATCGTCGCTCTCTTCTTTTTCCTTTCGAACAAGAGGTGGCGTGTCGGTCGGGGACAAAATTTTCAAACCGCCCATCTTTCCCATCAGATCCTTAATTTTTCCTGAAACAGGGCGTTTGGGCAGGCCGCTTTCTGAAGGCAATCCAGGGAGTACCCGGATGCCCAGGGTAGCAGGTGGCGTCTTCTTTGAGGCTACTGCACCGTCGGGAACAGTCTCTTCCGGTTTCGGTTGCGCTTCCCCATCCATTTTGGTGTCCGGTTCCGTCTCGAGAAACGTATTTATAGGCGGTGCTGCTTTTGGCAGTGACGAAATTTCCTCGCCGGCGAAAATGCTTGGTTTTGGCTTCAAGAATAAGTCGTCCTCCTCGTCGTCGTCGCTGTCGTCAAAAATGCTGAAACCAAAAATTTGATAATTAACACTTTGAAACTTTGCTATTTTGAGAATTACTGTATATGATATGGCTTGATTTCAATTATTATTTTTGAAACAGTACACAATCTACAATTCAAAACATTTATTTTAGGTCATTTGGTAATTGAATTGTCATCTCCATCACCTGTGAACTTTTTTCTTTTCCTGTTTGATATCCGGAACTTGTTCGAAATCGTTGTTGTTGACAGTTGTATCTTTTTTCGTCACAGGCAGGACGTCAGCGAAGAGGTCGTCGTCGTCATCGTCAAAAATACGGCTCTTGTTTGGTTGATGATGAGAACCCGTGGAAAACAACTCGTTATCTGAGTCCGAATCATCGAAGAGTGAAGTCACCCTCTGCTTCTGCGACGCCGCGGTCTTGGGTAGTGGGGGTGGACCGAACAAGTCGTCTTCGTCGTCGTCAAAGATACTCTCATGCTTCCTTGAATCGCTATCTGTTAACAAATCATCGTTGCACTTGTCTGGTGTCATCTGATGGGGTTGAGCTCGTCTGCAAAACAAGACAAATTTTCATAAAAAAATTATTTTCATTTAAAACAAAACTGATTTATTATGAAATTGCATATTTTTAGTTTCATCATTTCTTGTTCACTTTTTATAGCATGATTTTATATTATTGTTAACAAAATTTGGTTACCTTCTAAACTTTTGGAAACAATTAAATCCAAAAAAAGCAAAAAATCCGTTTAAAACTCTTTGAAAGAATAACTGAATCATTTTGATTACAAAAAATCGGTAATTTTAAATGGCAAATTTGATTTCTGATTTTTTTTTGTTTAAAAAAAAAAAAAAACAGAAAAAAATAAACAAAGAGTGAAAAAATCCAGATGCGCTACTACAAAGGCGACAAGAAACTAGTGTGACTCAGAATTTTGTCACTCCACGTAGCTCTCTTTCTCCAAAGTCTCGAAATAAACATTCAAGCTGGTTTTTAATGTGAAATAAATTATTACGATAATAATTTCATTTGAAACCTAAAATTTCATATTGATTATACTTTTTAATTGTCGAATTAAGAGGTACTTCTTTTTGTTAACAAAAAATTAATTTATTGAAGAAAAAAAAATATATACTTGCTGATTTGTTTTTTCTTCAATTTTCTAAATGTACTGAATGTTAAAAAATTTGCATTTTGATTTCCTCTTTTACAAAACTTAACGATTGGTCAAATATACGGAGTCTAATTTTATCATTTGGCATTCATCGCTGTTTGATTTTTTTACGACTTTTAAAACATGTACAATTTTAAAAGTCGTCAAAATTGCCTAATCTCAAGGAAAGAAAGAACATTTATTTTCTATGATTACAGGAAATGAAATTTATAAACGAAATTTAAATTGAACTCTTTTAGAAGATTTCGAAATTTCAAATTAAATAAACAAAAGTTGTAAAAAGAGTTTCAAAAAAATGTATTATTTTGTTAAACATTTGTAATAGTTATTGAATTGAAAGAAAATTGTTTTTATAAAATGAACGATTGTGGGGCATTACAAAGACTTAAATTATCAGACCAGAAATGTCATTGTCAATTTCTTTGTACTGCGCCGAAGTGTGACGAAATAGTGCATCGCCCGTTCGAGAAAACTATTAATACAGTCTATGTACTTTCTTTATAAATTCATAAGTGCTTTCTTCTCGACAGCATCGTTATGCAAGGAACGACTGAATTTTCCTAGTGAAAGGATTTTACATCCAACTTATTTACTCTGATTCAGTTTCAGTATAAAATCTCTTTTTCACACCGATGTTAATCAACAGAAACGCAATTTTCTCTATAGCTCTCTCAAACTAAAATAAAATAACAAAAAATTAAATAAAATTAACAATTAACAATGGACAAATTGAAAATTAATAACTGAAAACTTTGAATCTAAAAATAAAAAATCATCACTTATTAAAAAAATCAATGAAACAAATTTTGTAGATGAATTAAATGAATCAAAATGATTTTCTGCACAACATTTTTACAATAAAATCTAATTTGATAAGATAATTTTAAAATCTTGGTAAAATCTCAGTCTCTCATTTAATTTAAAAAAGTTAATAATCTCAAAAAAACATTGTTACAAAAATTAAGAAAAAAAACTTGTCTAAAATGTTTAATTTTGTTAACGTTTTTCAGAGAGTGGAAAAATCATGCGAACTTGGAAACAGACGATTTTTATCTTATCGCGAGGTCGTGGTATTGGCAACAAAAAAAGAACAAGATGGGAAGAGGGAGTTGAGTTCACAATCGACTTACGGTTTGATAGCATTGTTATATATTTTTCAACGGTACCTCGAACGAAGTGTGCAAATTTAAAACGGAACGCGAACTGAGTGAATCACGGAGATGCTGAATGGGCGATCGGCGAATCGCAAGACACGCGCTTTAGTCAACGGCATTTCGCTTCCCCACATTTGACGACTGATTTCACGAAGAACAGTCTCCTTGTCCCGTTAACACACTTGCATTTCACCGAGCGCCACAAACGGCAAAAAAATCATCCCATTTTTGATACAGCGCCATCTATCCGAAATTGAAAAAACAATTAAAATTGTATTTTTTAATTCAAAATTTGAATCCATTATCAAGATCCTAACTTTTGCTGTTGAAATATATTTAATTTAAAAGTTTTTAATTTTGGGCGCCACCTACAATTCAAAAACGAAACAAACTTTTAACCATGACAATAATATTGAAAGCTACGAAACCAAAAATCAATAAAAATGTCATTTAAACTGAAAATTTGATAACTTTTTTGAAACAGGCGACATCTAAAATTCAAAAAATAAATTAAACTGCAAAGAGTTACAATAATAATAAAACACTGAGTAGCCAAGCGAGAGATTAATTCACACTTGTTATTTAAGATCAAAATCAATAAAGAAAAATTGATAGAAATTATTTTTGAAAGAGCGCCATCTACAATTTATAAATAATAAATCAAACAGATTTAGATGAAAATAATAAAACAAACGAAAAATAAGTATAAATAAAAATGATACGAACTTTGCGAGAAATAAAAAATTGTTAATGAAAGTAAATTTATGAATAAAAAATGAAAACAATTATCTGCTTTGAGCGAAACAAGAAGTATGATCGAACATGATTGGAATCAATGACGTAACGGGGGATCTTCGCAGATTGTCAATTCTTGAGCGGCGCGCAACTAATTGCCATTCATCCTGAATCATCAGCGTGATGTTATCCCGTTCACTTGAAACGCAGCGTCAAAAGAAAAGAAAAATCTTATTTTTTTCTAAACTTCAATTCACAAAGCCGCACCGATTTTTTCAAAGAAAAACCACCTCTCAACTTGGCAACAAGTTTTTCCAAAACCATTCGATGGCCGGAGGAGAAACAGAAATTTGGTCCAGAATCGTGAAAAGTTGGCATTTACCCATATGTCTTTGTTTATCAGTTATCTGTTGCGTATGGCATCATGATAACGGAGCTCTGCGGCATCGCGCGCGCGTTCGCAAACTGAAGAAGCTTGCCTTGGGGCCGCGCGTTCACTCGAACTGGTAGGGAGGGCGCTACATCTGCGCCGGATATTAAAATAAGAAACCAAAGACGTGCGTCAGGTGGTCAACTTTTGCGCCGCTCAAAATAAATCAAGCGCTATTTAATCCCCTACCATGTTTCCTCAGTTCATTTTTGTTCTTTCTGTTTCTTCATCTGTTATTAATTTTAAATAAGAATAAACAAACAAAAAAGTAAAAACAAAATTTAAGCGCCACCTAGGATAGTATTCGCAATTGCAGCGTCCTCTGGATTTGAAACTACTTGAGCGCCACTTAAGATAAAAATGACCACTATAGTGCCATCTATAATTTTAGCAAAACCTAAAGCGCCATCTGGATTGGACAGAATATTGATGTTTTAAGAATTATTATCATTAGAAATATTAAAATTGTTATTCAATTTTTTCTTGTTTTTAGTGAATTCTGAATTCCAGTGAATTAATACAGCGCCACCTACAATTTTAAAATACTATCTGAATTCGTAAAAAACAATGGTGCCATTTAGGACAGTGATTCCTAAATAGTGCCATCTAAATTCAGAATATTCCAATTGTACCAACTAGATTTGTAAACCAACCTCATCTATAATTATATAGCGACATCTAGATTTGTGTTACCTAGGATTGTAATAGGAATTACTGAGCCATCCACAATTACAATACTTCAGTGACACCAGCCGGAATAGTAAAACAGCACCGCCAAATTTAATCGCAACAGCGCCACCTATCAATTGTGAAACACCAACTGGTTTTTAACTTGTTATTAAAACTTACAGAGTTGGTTCGACCAGATGAGGAACCGCAGGTTTAGAGAAGATGTCGCTGCGGTCGGTATCAGATGGTTCCATTTTCTTCTTCATAGATGTCGCTTTGTTTCCATCGATCTCGGTTTTGTTTGGATCAAAATTAGAATCAGATTTGCTGTCAATGGCTACATTTTTTTTCACCGGAGTGGGGGTATCAGTTGTAAAGTCGTCATCGTCAGACGACGTAGACAAATGGCGCTGCAATCGCGGAAACTTTCCTGCCAAACCAGAAGAAATCACGTCGACATTGCCAAAAATAGAAACGCCACCTGGTGGGATCTGGATCAAAACAAACATTAAAAAATTACATTGTTATATATATATTAACATTGTTATATTTTTTATCTGCCATTTTTTTTTTTTTTTTTTTTTTTGATATTTACTTTTTTGGTTGGTTCCTTGGTAGGAGTGGATTTTGTATTGCTAAAAAGATGTTCATCGTCATCATCGAATAAAATCTCTTTTTCAGGTATTTTCACCGGTTCTTCTGATTTTTTGAATGGCTTTGGAGTGAAAATGTCTTCGGAGTCGTCGCTATCAGCCTCACCAAATAAATCATCGATGGCCAGTTTTGGTTTTGTCGCTAAAAACAAAAAGAAATTGAAATAAAAGATTCGTCATTTGTAAATTTAAGCTCTATTATTTTTTTATGTTCCCAAAAACTTACAAACGTCATTCATAGGCGGCGGTAAATCATTGCTAACAGGGATGAAATTATTCTTCACCTTTGAAGCATAAGCTTCGCTTCGAGAGGGGCGTGGCTTGTCCTCATTCCAATCTTCATCAAACAAATTTGCACTTTCGCTAAACAAATTATCAGCTTTTTTATCCATTTCTGGCTCTGGTTCAGATTCTGGTGGAAAAAGAATTTCTGCTTCACCTAAACATGATGAATAAATCAATTTAAATCAATAGTTGATTAATTAATTATTTAATTGAAAGAATAAATTCTAATCCATTTGTTTAATTTAACTTGTTTGTGCAACTTTTATTTGTACCTTCAGCTTTGTTGATCATTGGGCCATCTTTTACTTTTTGCTGTGGAAGAACGCTTCCCAATCGTTTTGCCAGTTCCTCTGCAAAACTCGGAGGACCATTTATTTGATTCTGGAATAAAAAATATTCATCTTAATAAAAGAACAAAACTTTTCTACCAAAAAACAATCTTTTTTTATTATATTATATCATTTAAGAAAAACTGAATATTATTAAATTTTACACCAAATAGAAATTTTATATGAAATTTCACCTTTGGTAATAAACTAGAAGGAGTGATTGATTCAGTGGAAGGTTCAGTGGCGTTATAAACCTTGCCAACTTTTTCCCTCTCGACTTCAAAATCGTCGCTTCCGCTCAGCGAAGACGAGATTTGCTTGTGGATCATCATTGTAGGGACCACAGATTCCGGGGCTTTCAAGATTCCCTCCTCGCTTTCTGATGAATCGTTTTCTTCCTCCTCTTCTTCTTCCTCTTCTTGTTCTGAATCTTCACTGCTGCTATATTCCAGTCCTATTCTCGAAGAATTTTTCCACTTTTCAGTTCCAATTATGTAAGGCAGCGGACGATCCTGGTAAGGATCTTTTGGCTTGAGAATGACACTAAAAAAGAATTTTTTTTTTTTTTTCAATACAAAAAGAAACAAAATAATTAAAATTAAAAAAATCTTATATGAAATACTAATTATATAAATAACAAAAAACAAACAAAAATATACACCCTTAAAGAAGATAACATACTAATCTGCATTGTTTCATTTTATATGTAAATTGTCAACACAAATAAAAATGAAAATTGAATGAAAATTAAAAACTAAGACGATTACTGAGAAAATGTATTGGTTTTCAACCTTGGTAAAGTGTTTTCAGCTTCATCTTCACTGTCGCTGGCAACGACTTCAACTTTCTCATATTTTTCATCCATTATCTGTAAGCCTTTGAGAATAGTCTCACTTACACTTGCAATAAGTTCAGAAGCGCTTAATTCGTGATCCTTATTCTCCTAAAAAATACAACAGTAATTTTAAAAACAATATTTTATTCAATTCATCAACTTATTTCAACTTAATAATAATAATGAACATATACAGCATTTGAATACGATTTTTTTTAAAAAACTGTTTCAAACAAACTTGAACATCATTTGAAGGTGGCTTGGAAATCTCAACATCGTCTTCCTGTACTCTGCTTTCAACAAACTGATTATTTGCCAAGGCCAGAGACGTGTTTGTGACATTGTCCACAAGAATGGTAGTTTGATTCAATTGATTCGTCAACGAACTCAGATTTTCCTCGGTCTGCTTTGCCTTTTTTGTTATCGTCTAAATGAAAAACATTCAACTATTAATATTGTGACTGTAATTAACAATCAACCGAAATTAAAACTTTATACAAAAATAATAATTAATAATTAGAAACTTCCTTCGCTAATTTCGTTATAAAAATGATAAACTATCAGTTGCTAATTACTAGTTATTACAAGTTATTTGGAGGTAGTTTTACGTTTAAAAAATTAATAGAATTGACTTAAATTGTTTATTTTATCTTACATTGTGAAAATCTTCAAGATGTTTTAAAAGTCCAGCATCCGCAGCCAAGCTCCATTCTCGTCGTTTTTGTCGCATCTCGTCGGTTGTCCAAGGATAATCCCATGGTTTGTCGTTTTTCTCTGACACGTTTGGTTCATCCTAAAAAATATACGAAACAAATCTATTCAAATGACAAAAACTAACGAAACAAGATTTAATGAAAGAAGTCTTTTTAACATTTATTTTTCTTTCTAATTTTTAATTACAATAAAACCCAAGGTTAAATAATAATTCGAAGGTGAATATAAGAAATGTTAATACTTTTTTTAATTAACACCTGAAACAACAAAAGGGTAAATCATTTGACACTGAATTTAATTTCTAAACTTGAGCAAAAATGTCAGAAACAATGTCATTGTTGCAATTTTGACAATCGAACTTGACATCTGACACAATCAAAACTAACCATATCGACGGATGAGGCGAAGCTTCTCCTCGAGCAGAGTTTTGAGTCGCATGAAAAGCAACCTGATCTCTGCCAGCTAATGTCGGCAATTAGAAACCTCCCATCATCGCCTGGACTGCGACATTTTTTTTTATCTAAAAATGATAGATTTCAAAAAAAACAACTCGCAATATTGGTGAGAGGAGGCCGATCACAACGTCAGACTAGAGAGCGCCACTTGCGCTGACAGAAACCCGCGCAATTGAAACAGGACTGAAAATGTAAACAAACAAGTTTTTGTTTATTATAGGAAACATTAATTGATATTTTATCGTTTTATTTGTTTATTTTTTGTTGAGGTTGAATAAACATTGTTGGGAGTTTTGTTGGATATATTTCTGAGTCAATTTTAAAAGAACTGTTTCGGTTGAAGGTCGAAACTTTGTTTACATATTTTGTGTAACGTGAGATGTTTTGGTAAAAAAACTATCAGAATTCGGGGAAAACGATGGCATGGAAATAAAATAAAAGTGAATTTCTTTTAGTTGAAAAGTAACTATCGAGGTGGATGGTTGAGATTTTTTTTTATTGCTCTAAGTAAAAATGAAGATTGACGAGAGATTAGCATTGTCGAGGACAACAATTGAAATTCCGTTGAAGGATTCAGACGAGGTAAGTTTTGCAATAAATTTAAATTTTATATTTTTTTTATTTTATTAACTTTTGAGATTCTTGTTTCTTTTTTTTTTGAATTTGAGTGTCTTGAAGGAAATGTTTTTTTGATTGAAAAGAAATTCATAAAAATTGATACAATTTTTTGGTAAAAAATAATTTTTTAAATATTTTTTTTTTTTTGGTTTAATATTTTTTTAAAATGTTCAAGAAAATTTGCAATTTTTATTTTTTAGGTTATCGAGTTGTATTCAGATCAATTGCCTGATGCTGACGAAGTCCTTGAAATTTTGAAAGGAGAAAATGCTTTTTTAAATATCTGGATATCACTAGCTGTAAGTATTAAAAAAATGGTTAAAAGATTCTATTTTTCAATTGATCCATCTTATTTCATAATGGATTTATTATTTATTTTTTTTTTTTTCAAATTCTTATTTGAATAATGTTACTTATTATGTTATTAATAAAATATTTTTATTTTGAAAGGTTGTTGAGATTTTTTCGGTTTATTTTTTGCTAATTGTTTTGATGCTATCTTTGTTATCATTATTTGACTTCTAACTGTTCGCATATTTATTTTTCCATATTATTTATATAAATTTATACTTCTAACTTCCTTTTTTAATTTGAAAATTTCCTAAACTGATTTATCATTTTCAGCTGGAATATTACAAACAAGACAAAATCCCTGACTTTCTTAAAATTTTGGAATGCTCGAGGGTGCAATCTAATGTCACCTACAAGGACTATGACAAAGACAAGATGCGAGTTCTCGACATCCTTGCAGCTTATTACGTACGAGAAGCTAATCGAGAGAAAAATAAAGACAAAAAAAAAGAACTCGTTACAAAAGCCAAAATCCTTTACAACGAAGCCGATAAGATTATCATGTATGATCAGGTCTGAGTATATTTCATAAGTTAACATAAAGTTTTGTTTTTTTTTCTTTTTATTTGAAATCATTTTTTTAGTTACGATAAAAAATAAAATTTTCCTCCAAACATGTTCAGCATAAAAATTTGCGACATTTTAATGTTTGATTTACACAAAGATTCACAATTTGAGTTCCCCGCAATAAACGTTTGACGAGAAAAGTTGCAACATTTAAATTTCAATTTTCATTACAAATTTTTGGTAGATAAAAACACATGTAAATGTACAAAAATGAATATAAAATTTACAAAGTAAAAATTTAAGTGTAAAATTGAAAATAATTGTTATTATAAATTTTTGCAGGATCACTTAATAGGTCGAGCCTACTTTTCTCTATTGGAAGGCGAGATGGACCATGCAGATACCCAGTTTAACTTCGTCCTAAATCAATGCCCGGACAATATCCCGTCTCTTTTGGGCAAAGCAAATATCTCTTACCACAAAAAAGATTACCGAAGCGCATTGGCCTTTTACAGAAAAGCTCTCCGGATAAATCCAAAATGTCCGGCTTCCGTTCGGGTCGGAATGGCTCACTGTTTTCTCAAACTGAACAACGAGGAGAAAGCGAAAATAGCTTTCGAAAGAGCTCTTCAACTGGATCCTGATTGTATCGGGGCGCTCATAGGTTTAGGAGTTATGATAGCCAATGAAAAAGGTCCAGAAAATTTGCAGAAAGGGATGAATCAGATCTCACATGCCTACAATATTGACCCATCGAACCCGATGGTTTTGAACCACCTTTCGGATCATTATTTTTTCAAAAAGGACTGCAAGGTTGTGCAACAGTTTGCTCTGCATGCTTTTCATTCTACGGAAAACGAGGCTATGAGAGCTGAGAGCTGTTATCATCTAGCTAAATCTTATCACAGTCAGGTGGTTAAGAAAATTTTAGAATATATTTTATATTACTTTTAAAACCTTATAGGCATTTTGATTTTCTTTCATTTTTAGAAAGATTATGACCAAGCTTTTCAATACTACTACCAATCCACTCAATGTGCACCACCCAATTTTGTTCTTCCACATTATGGACTGGGTCAGATGTACCTTCATCGGGGAGATACTGAAAATGTCAGAATTCACTCAGTAATTTGTTGTTTTTCACATATTTCAAATTTTGTTTGTTTGATTCGTTTTTGTATTCGTTTAATTTTGTTTCTTTTCATTTACATTTAACTTTCGTTCTCCAGGCCTCTTTATGTTTTGAAAAAGTTCTCAAAAGCGTACCAGACAACTACGAAGCAATGAAAATCCTGAGTTCCCTGTACGCAAACTCCGGATGTATCGAAAAAATAGCACTCGCAAAAGACTACCTTCAGAAGCTTACCGAAAGATTCCCGCATGACATCGAAGCTTGGATTGAATATGCGCAGATTTTGGAAACAAATCACTGCTCAGTTGCTTTGACTGCCTACGAGACTGCCATCAGGCTGCTGAAGGAATTCTTGGACATGATCCCACCGGAAATCCTGAACAATCTTGGCGTTTGCCACTACAGGCAAAATCCTTTTTTAAATTTATCATAAATAATATTTTTCCTCTCATATTGCAAAAGAGAATGTACCATGCAAAACTAAAGTGTTAACAAACATCATTTCAGTTTGATATATTAACTGAGGATAAAGATTTTAAATTCGAAATTGCAAAGTCTTATAATTCTTTTTTCTTCTGAAATTAAAACTGTTTCCTTATTTCAGGTTGGGTAATATGGAAGAATCCCAAGCTCTATTCGAGAGTAGCTTGGAATCAGCTGCGAACTTTTCTGAGATTGACACTGATTACTACACCGGAATTTCCGTAACCGTTACATACAATTTGGCTCGTCTGCAGGAATCGCTAGGTCACTTCGACCGCGCTGAGCAATTGTACAAGCAGATCTCAAAGGAGTACCCAAAGTACATCGACTGTTACGCCAGGTTGGGGTGCATGGCTCGAGCCAAGGGCCAGATTAGCGAAGCGTCCGACTGGTTTCGGGAGGTTCTTAATTTCAACATCGAGGACCCCGATGGTTGGTGCTTGCTGGCCAACTTGTTCATGGATCAGACGGCATACGGCGCCGCCCAGAAAAAGTTTGAAAAAATTTTGACTTTCGAAGGTTCGAAGGAAGATCATTATGCCATCGTCGCTCTGGGAAACATCTGGCTACAAACGCTGCACCAAAAAATACCTCCAGAAAGAAGAGGAATACATGAAAATCGAGCTTTGGCTTGTTTCAAACAAGTTTTACGGTGGGAGCCGAAGAATATCTGGGCTGCTAATGGGATAGGCGCTGTTTTAGCTCATAAGGGGTACAAATTCAATTAAATAAATTCGTTAATAAAAAGTATAAAAAACTTGAGATATAAAACTCCGAAAGTAGAGATAAAAGTGAAATAATCTTATAATCAAAAATATTCTGATTGATTATTATTTGATCATTTTTGTAGTAACTTCAGACGCGATAAAAAATTCTGTAAAATGATTCATTAATTGGTGTTTTAGGTACCTTATAGAAGCTCGGGAGATATTTGGAGATGTGAGAGAAGCCACCTCAGAATTCTGCGACGTTTGGTTAAATATCGCACACATCTACGTCGAACAAGGACAGTACATGAGCGCAATTCACATGGTACATTTAACATAAAACAAACATGATTTCGGAAATTTTTTGGCGGGAAAACAAACTAGCATATAATCAAACGAAAATTTCATTTTCATATATTAGTAACCTTTTATTTTTTCAGTACGAAAACTGTATCAAAAAATTCCATAAGAGTTATGACGTGGAATTGCTACAGTATTTAGCCCGAGCTTATTTTAAGGCAGAAAAATTCGAAAAATCTAAGCTGGCCCTCTTGAGAGCGCGCAGGATCGCGCCTCTTGACAACGCTCTTCTTTTTAACATTGCCTTGGTGTTGCAAAGTATCGCAATTTCGATCCTCGAGGATGAGATGTCAGATCTGACCAGAGTCCTTGAGGCTACGAAGGATTTGGAATTGGCCTTGAAGTTTTTCAAATACCTTGCAGATGGAGACAAAATTATTATTGGGATTCGAATCGTGATGTCCGCCCAGATTGAGGTCCAAAAATGTAACGACCTAATTGTTCAGACTGGCTACCACATTACCAGAGCTAAAAATGTGGACGAGGAGGAGAAGTTAAAGTTGAAAAAACAGGAAGAAGAAAGGTTTATTATTTTTATTTATTTTGTTAAATCAAATCAATTTTTTGTTGTTATAATATTGATAAAAATTGATTCAATGATTTTTTATTCATTGCTATAATTTGTTCTTTTAGAAAAGAGGCGGATCTTCGACAGAAAGAGGAAGAAAGAAAATTGGAAGAGAAAAGGCATAAAATTGAAGAAGAAAATAAAAAGAAACGGCAAAGATGCGTCGAAAAAGTGAAAAACATCCTGATGGCTGATAAAACAGAGTTGGAAAATTCCGAGGAGAAACCTATTAAAAGAAGTAAGCTGGCTATTGATAGTGGAACAGATCTCATGGAAGAGGAACCTAGTGAAGTTAAAAGCAAAGCCAAGCGAAGAAAGAAGAAAAGTAATTTTTCAATGTTTATAAATTGATTATGCATTCGATGTATAAGTTACATTTGAATTTCATATATAAATTAAAATTTTAAGATGAGCCGAATCTTAAACGAGCAATACAGTCTCATACGGAAGGCAGGAGACGCAAAGTACTGAAAAGAGTCAGGATTTTTGAAAGTGAAAAGACTCAGGATTTGTCAAAAGACATTATTTCTACCAGCGAATCGGAGAGAGATGAACCTACTGAACCATTAACTGGGTTGGTTAAAATTTGATTTCAATCTCTTTTATTTGGAAATGAAATTCGTTTTTGAATTTATCAGAAAATGATATTTTTATTGATTTCCGTGTAACTAACTTTGTTAGGAGTGTTAAAATGGAAATTGAGTCTGTAAGATCGTCGTTGTCAAAAAAAGGAAAATCTCCGAGACAATTTAGATCACAGTCTAGATCTCGATCAAGGTCAACGTCAGTATCTGGTTTAGACGAATCTGCATTCTCTGGAAATAAATCCAGATCTTCGAGGTAATTATAGATAATGAATGATTATTAAATCAAATATATATATTTTTTTTTCATTTTTTACAGATCTTCTTCATTAGAATCTCAAAAATCAAACTCATCAGTTGGAAGCAAGATAAGTGTAAAGATAGAAAACGAAGAAGTAACAAGTTCGCAAGACTCATAATTAATTAAGCAATTTATTTATTTTCCCTTTCTTTTATTGTTAATTACTGTAAGTTAAAAATTAGAAAAGTTTGTTTAGTTTGTAACAAATATCCATGCAAGAAAAATTTGTTTGTTTGTTATGCCAGTTTTGATATAGTATTGTATTTTTTGGAAGAAAATGGCCAATGAAAAGTGACTTTAAAGGTATCATTAGACTTTTAATGTTTGTCCGCTTATAAAAATTTGTAAGAATTATACACACGTTGACTTGAACAACCTACAAACGAACTTTCGAGATATTTTAAATCCAAAACGTTGTTTTCAAAAATTGAACATCACTGGACCTATTGGTAAGTAGCAATAAGTTCCTTTCGCTGGTTGAGGTTCTCTCTCACTGATCTAGTAACATTTAAATTTGCAGCGTTGCTGGACCGTTCATGCTCGTCGAACGTCAGACCGAAGAGAGAGGACAGTTTTGAAACAACAACATGAGCCTCAAGAACTGTCGGAAAACGTGACCCCAGAGCATGCAAATAAATGCGCCTGTCACGCAAGGCGATCGTTCGCATCGTCGTAATTTTCATCGCGTTGCTCCTACTGTATTGTTTGCACACCTCCGGGGCCCGCCGATGGACCGACAAGACCGTCTTCAACGAGAGTGTAACCACAGTCGGTCCTCTCGGAGGTCCCTCTTTAAACGCTCATGTTCGAGTCACAGTCGTCGAAGACCACCAAGAACTTTACAACGTGTGGTGTATCTTCACCAAAGTTGCGTCCAACTCGCCGATGAGAACCAAGTTCCGCATCTTCGTCGAGTCGCTCCTCAGAACCAGCAATGCCAGCATTGGATTTCACGTAATCAGCGATAATGAGAGCAAAATTGTTGCTCACAAAGTTGTTGATTACGTGATGGCAGTCACAGGCAAGAATATAAATGTACGGGATTCAACATTTTCTACTATTTTAATTGTTTGGTTCTGTAATTAATATTGTAGTTAGTTCTTTTAGGGATATTGAAATATTTTTTGGTGTACTACTTGTGCTCGCAAATCAAATTAGATGGTTGTCTAGTTTATTTGTTACATTTTTCAAACTTTTAGGTATCGTTGTTGTTTATGTGCAATTTGTTGTCCTGACAGATGGATCACAAAAAAAAATTCACAATTGAACGACACATTGTGATACTATGTCAATTTCGTTAAGAGACTAATTTCAATATTTTAAAAAGTGGCTAAATGAGTTAGACAGCAGTATTAAAATCGCACTTTCCTAAAGTTGGTTTTATAATTCAAAATCTTTTGTGAAATATGGGAAAACAAATTTCATTTTGTTATTTCTTGAGAATTTAAGTTGAATATTCTTAAAAACTGATTCTGGATGATTTTTATTTTTTTTTAATTTTTTCAAAATTCAAATTAAAAAAGTACCTTTTGAAGTTCTACCCGATGATTATTTATAACGATTATTAATGAAAATTGAAAAATAAGTCATACGAATTGTTAAGATTTGCGACTAATTACTATTTAAAAAAAGTGTTATTTTGATTGTCACGATGTAATCCTCTTAAGATCCATCTTTTCCGAAAGTACCTTACGATTGTTACATCTGCACATTTTTGTTTCTCTCAAAGGTGCAATATTATGATGTAAATAAGCTCGCCCGAGAGCTTGAGGATATAGTATCGGTGATGTCGGCGCACTTCAGCAGCAAGCCCGGTACCTATTATTCAGACGCCCTCTTCTTTCTCTCCCTTGGCCTTCACCGGATTGCTCCAGTAGACCAGAACTACGCGGTAATGTTCGACGCTGATACAAAGTTCCGCAGAGACGTGAAGGAACTTTTCTATGAGTTCGCCAAGTTCCCAGAGAGTGCTGTTTTTGGCCTTGCTCCAGAGCTTACGCCGGTTTACCGTCACGTGCTGTATCTTTACCGAAACAAAAATCCTGGCACCAAGTTCGGGGAACCAGTAATGAGTGGAGGGTACCCTGGTTACAATAGCGGGGTGGTTCTGTTCAACCTTGACAGACTGAGGAAATCTCTCGAATATGACCAGATCATCAGCAGGGATAGCGTTAGGAATATGACTAAGAAGTATTTATTTAAGGTGAGCAGCGCTGTCTGGGAGAAAGTAAACGAAAAAAAGAGGACGCCAGCTCTTGGATGTGTAATTGAACTCAAAGCTTTTGGTTTCAGGGCCATCTGGGAGATCAAGATTTTTACACCCTACTCGGAATGGAGCGACCTGAGTATATCCATACAATCGACTGCGGCTGGAACCGACAACTGTGCACTTGGTGGCGTGACCGAGGTTATGCCGACGTCTTCGCTAATTACTCTTATTGCGGTTCCGAGACAAAACTTTGGCACGGGAACTGTAACACGCCGATTCCAAACTAAAGAGCCTCAGAATTTGCTCAAAAATATTGTTCTAAAACAATGTTTAAAAATTAACATTAATTAACATAGGTGTATGACAAGGTGCTGCTGAGAGTATATTTCATTTTGAAAGAACCGTGGTGCCTGAACTAACTTATTTACTATATATGCAAACTTTTATGAGTGCTATTATCATTCTGTTAGTTATGAATTTTTTTTTAAACTTATAGGTCTAAGAGAAGTTTTTGATATTAAACATATTTTTTTCATAACAATTTCATTCGTATTCCTTACCTCTACACTTTTTTCATACAAAAATAATTAACGAGATTAAACAAACTTGTGCTTCGATTATATCTGTAAGGAAAACTCAGGTAACTAGTCACTGTTCAAAAAACTCTTGTTATTACTACTAACTAACTAAACCAATAGATTTTTAAAATCTCGAGATATTCTCAAAGTCCTATCGATTCTTAGAATCTTCTACGTCCTAGAATCTCATAAATCTTCAGAGTCCTAGAGATACTCATTGGTCGAGTATTTTGGTACCGAAGTTCTAGGCAGGGGTTTTGGTTTTATGCTTGCGACTGGCTCAAATACGATTTTGTCCTGCAACTGGATCAGTCTCTTGAACGGCTGCCCCGTTACACTTTTGTACAACTCTAGTCCCCGAGGGATTATGACGTCACGAACATACGTCGCGTTATCTTGGACCAATTTTTTCTGCAAAGATGAAAATCAAACGACAATTTATTTTTCTTTTTGTTCCGTAATGTATTTGATTGTTTCTTTATTTTGCACTTTCAGAATTGTTACCTCTTTAATTTTATGATTATTCAAAGAAGCAACCAGATGATGCACCTGCGTATTCATAACGCAGATGAGAACGTCGCTGATGGTTTTGAGCAATTCCGGTGTCATGACACTCAAACAGTCCTCCAGCAATCCCACGTACAATTTAGCAAAAGCAATTGTGTTGCTAGTGAGAGAGATCCAACAGTCGCTAGTCTGGTACTGGGCAGGTACCTCCACATGCAGGTCGTCTAACTCCGCGAGCAGTTTCTTCATATTCTGATTCGTCTGGAGGTTGTAAGGTCGCCAGGTATCCTCTGACGCTCGCAGTTTTACTGCGTCCACGTACTTCTCCCCTGTGTCTTGCAGCGCCCTCACCAGTGGGCTTCTCAGCTGTCCATCTAGTTGGTACCGGAAGTCCATACCGAACTCAATGAGCTGCAAATTTTAGACATAACATTATTACAATAACAAAGTTTTCTCTAACATTATTCTTTTTTATCAATATTCATTTTTTACTTGATCGCAGTGTCTTCTAATGGTCGAGACACATTCAACCAAAGTTCCCAAAGAAACTTGAGGGATAAACATCTGCTTGATGAGATGTGACGTCAGATGTTTGATCTCCTGACTGCACCAATCGATGAGAGCTGATAAAATAAATTCGAGTAAATATATGCAGATTGTCCAATTACCAAATCAATTTGGTTTAATAACTCTACGTCATAAACAGTTAAGTAAACATCGTACCAGAAGTACAGTTAGTCTCGGGAGGGAAAATTTTCAAAAAGTCATTTGACATCTCAACGATATTGCTGAAAGCGATGGCGCTGAGCTGTTCGACGTAAGGTACCGTGGCGCCTTCACGTTTGACCCTCTTCAGCCTTGCCTTCAGAGCGGCGTTGCAGAGTTTGAGGTACAACTGGCAGGCCGGGGCGCTGCGTTCCAGTTCGATGAGGAGTCGCACGGCTCGACGAGCACTTCGCAGGCCTCCACCTTGGAGCGATTTAGCCTCGGCGCTTTGCTCCAATTCTTTAGTGAGCACATCAACCAGTCGGTTTGTCCGCTCGTTGAGTCTCGTCTTGAGCTCTGCTGAGTGGGGCGATTCTTTTAAGTAAGCCCGAGCTTTCTCGAGAAGAATGTAGGCTTCCTCGAAGTGACGTTGGGCGATGTACGAGTCCAAGTCTTCGGTGACCTCCAGCATCCACTCGGGTGGGGGATCTATGTCCTCGTCCAATTCATCTTGGGAATCTTCTAATCCTGAAATAATAAAAACAGTAAAAATATATTGAAATGTCATAACTGTGAGCGTTGTATTCCCTTCGAGGAGAATTTTACATTACGTAATGAAACAAAGTTGCTTAATTGTTAGTTTATTTTGTATAATAGAGTAATTATCAGATCCGATGACTAATTACTCATTACTTCAAACCAGTTATTCGTCATCATTAAACAATAATCACTCGCTAGTTTCAAATTACTTATTCTAAATCACGAAATTTAAATTCAATTCTCTAGTTTCGAATAACTAAACAATAAAGTTATAATCAGTTACTAATTTCAAGTTACTGTTTATTAATTACTAATTAATGTTGAATAATTGCTAGCGACTAGATAAACAACTGTGATACTACTAAAACAATCTTTCTTTCTAAACGTGCAATAAATATGTAAATTTAATATCAATTTTAAATGACAACTTTCCCGAAATATTCATAGTTAATTTTACAATCATCAGAAAAGGTTCAAAATGAAAAGGATTAACAAACTTTCAGTTTGTTTTCTTATAACAATATTCTTACTAGATTTGAAGAAAATATTGAGAAGAGAGTTGTACCTAAAGTATTGGAATCAATAGACACAGATCTGGGTGGTAAAGACGGTTCCTCGTTGGATGCTTTTTCTGGAGAATCGCTTTTGTGTTCCTGAGCCAGTCGAGCTTTTTTTGCCTGGTCACACTTATCTAGCCATTCTTTCTACAGGACAAGATTTTTAAATCTCAATTTGTTGAATTTTAATTTATTCGCGTTCAATTAAAAATATTATTTCAACAACTTTAAAAAAATAATTAACAACAATAAAAAGATTTTAAACAAAGTTGTAATAACAATGCTTTTATTTATAATAAGAAAATTCTTGCCTTGCTAGTAGCAGTGGAACATTGGAAAACCCTGGTATCAGGAAAAGCAAGCAATTTAAAAGCAAGCTTCACAGTTCCAAGATCCCTCACGTTAACGACTGCGATGTTCTGAAGGTCATACACAGCCTGTAATTTGAATCTTGGAGGTCCTCTGCGTCCACCAGTGGCCAACCAGGAGGCAATTGCTATGCAGTCATTGAAGAGGTATGCGTGGATTCTTTTCAGTGGCGTTCCCTCCAAAGGGTCCAATTCCAAGAGTGAACCTTCATGTAAACAAACTCTGCCTGGGGCGTCAATTAGACTCTAGAATAATCAAACAAAAATAACTAATCATTCGAAAAAAAATCTATTTCTTTTGATAATTATCATTATTATTTTTATGTTTTCATAGTTTTTGTATATCATTGTCTGTTAATTTTTGTTTAAGGAAGATGATGTAGTTTGTTTTTGCTTACCATAGCCCCTTCGACATTTTCTAATAGTTGTTTGAGTTTTTGTTTCGAGTCCTCCTCCTTGGCAGGATGTTCGTTAGAAGTTTCGGTTTGATTTTCAAGAGCACCATCAAAAACAACACCATTGGCTCTGGCGCTTATCGAACCAAGCAGAGCTCGTTGCTCGCCAAGCAACTGCGACAATTGGTACATCTCGCTCTCCAAGTGTGAGATCTCCTTGGCCGTTTCAATGAACTGCATGTAATTTTGGTAAACATTCTTCTTCAGTTGGGCCGAAGTTTTGTCGGCCAGTTCCTGGATCTTTGCTCGTTGCTGTCTAAGACCATCTGCACCAACGCAGTGCGAACTCAAATCTTTAACAACTGAAAAAAAAATGTTTTTTTTTTATTCTCATTTTGTTTTGTTTTTCTTTAAGTTAAATTTATTGTAAGCTCAATTTTTGTAACCTAAAAAATTGACAGATGCAATAATCAAAACTTGACCGTTTGTCTGTTTTTTTTTTTTTTAATTTTGATAATCTAAAATTTGAAAAAGTTGAAAAAGATTGAGACCAAAAGACTAATATTTTTGTAACTTACATTTTTCCGGATTGAAATTCTCGGCGACAAAATTTTTTGCCAAGGCTTCAGTCATTGTGCAGTTTGTTTTATTCTTTGAATCAAACAACAATAAACAATAGTTTTTGTTTTTAATTTTCTTATATTATTACGAATTTGCTTGTAAACAATCGGAACATGTCATCAACAATTGGGGGCGTTTCACACACCCGACCTTGTTAGAATGACACAAATGTCAAAACAAAAGTTAGGTTAGGTTTACGACATTGAATAAAATGAACACAATACAATTGTATGAATTTTCATTGTTTCTTCTATTTATATGATCTTTGAATTATTTTGTAATAATAGAACTAAAATTAAGAATACAATTTTATTTCAACCAATTTCCCGTTGTTTTGAACAGTTCAAGTTTCATTACTGACAGTCGGTAAGTCTCGGTCGTAGTTGGCACTTCATCAGCTAGGTGTAACGACTATTTTTTCACTTCGAGCTGGCATCATAGCCATTAAAGTCACCAACCAACCAACTTCGAGCTGGCAAAATTGTGAGGTTAGGTTTGCGCGGCGACACAAACATTGAATTCCTCGACCCGCGACCATGGCCGATCCGCTGAGTTTGTTGCGTCAGTACAACGTCAACAAAAAGGAGATAATCGAGCGCGAGAACCAGATCATCTTTGGCGAATTCTCATGGCCGAAAAACGTCAAGACCAATTATTTGACTTACGGGTGAGCCAGCTTGCAGATTTTTCTTCCTTTTTTTCTCTTACACCTCTCATGTAATATTACACTTCTGGAACTTTCATAAACACATTAACATTTCACACTTAATTTCAAAGACTTTCAAATTGAAATATTTCATTTAATTATTTCATCCTATTTTGTTCGTCGCAACTTCCTTCCATCTGGTTCGCTATATTTGTTTGAACATTCATTTCTATTGTTTACACTCTATCTTGACGGTATACTTTTACTTGTATTATTTACATTTATTTTAATTAGCATTATTTACTTTTTCCTTTGATTGTTTACTTTTATGTTGATCATCTTTATGTTTTATGTTTTTTCATCTTTTGTTATTGATTTTTGTTTATTTACTTTTCTTCATTTACTTCTTTTATTCTCTTATTAAACATTTTAATTGTTTTTAATTTTTACAGATCTGGTAAAGAAGGAACACCGAAAGAATATTACACCTTGGAGTGTCTCTTATTTTTATTGAAAAATGTCGGTCTCACGCATCCTGTCTACGTGCGGAAAGCCGCAGCAGAAAACATTCCTGTGGTACGTCGTCCTGATCGAAAGGACCTGCTGGCCTATCTCAATGGCGAAACTGCGACCTCCGCTGCCATTGACAAATCCGCTCCCCTGGAAATTCCCACTCAGGTCAAACGAGCAGCCGAGGATACCCTCGAAAGTGGTACCTCGAAAAAGCCACGCTTTGAGGAAACACATATGCAAAAGGTTTGGAAATTGAAAAAAATTTAATTTAAAAACCAATTTTATTTTTAAACGAAAACTTTTATTCAATATTATTCTATTTTAAATAAAAATTACTTCTTCATTGTGCTTTAATATCAGAGATTAATTGTTTCAATTAAAAAAGTAATTACTATTTTTGTTGACTGAATTTTTTTAATTGTATTTATTTAATGTATTTTACGTTCTTTATTTTAGGTCAAAGAACAGCTAGCAGCTCGATTGGATGCTCCAAAAGAGGCTTCGGTGACGGTGGAAAATATAAAGTCTCTGTCGGAAGCTATGTCTGTGGAAAAGATTGCGGCCATCAAGGCAAAACGCTTGGCGAAAAAGCGCACGACCATCAAAGAGAACGATGACATCGGCATGGGGGCTGATCTTAGGAATATCATCGACCTGGACGATGGCACCAAGGACATAGTTTCGCGCGAACGACAGTGGCGCACTCGCACGACCACTTTACAAAGCACTGGAAAGGTATAAAGAACATTCTTTTTTTAACATGAAAATATTGGGTTTTGTAATTACAATCGAAATATATAACTTGCATAAAATGTTCGTCTCAGATATGAATTTAACTTACACTCATATAATCATTATATCAATTTGGTTTTGAATAATCACAATATTAATATTAAAAAATTTTGATACTTTTTAGCTATTCGCGAAAAACATTTTTGCGATTCTGCAGAGCATAAAAGCTCGAGAAGAAGGTAGGCAAAAGGGTCCCCCAGTGCCAACTCCAATGGTGACTCCGAGAGCGACACCCATGCGTCCCCTACCACAGCCAGCAGTGTATAATCGTTACGATCAGGAACGATTCATCCGACAGAAGGAGGAAACTGAAGGGTTCAAGATCGATACCATGGGCACCTACCACGGAATGACTTTGAAGTCTGTGACGGAGGGCACAAACCCGGCAATCAGGAAGCCGACGGTCGCCCAAAGCCCGGCGCCTAACAGCGGCCTCTTACCCACCAGCGCTGCCAAACTCACGCCCCAACAAGCGGCACAGAACAAAAGACCCAGCAGAACTCCCATTATAATTATTCCTAGTGCGAATAATTCGCTAATTACTATGTATAATGCGAAGGACGTCCTACAGGATTTAAGGTTACTTTTTTTCTTTCTTACTTCTGAAAAGCACAAAAATTTTTTCTTTTTGATATATGAATATGAAATTTGTTGTAACATTTTACTTATTTAAATATTAAAATTATATAAAGTTAACTGAAATTTAGGCGACTGGTGTTTTTATATTTTGTTGTAATTATAGGTTTGTGTCGACGGAAGAAAAGAAGGCCCAGGGATGCAAGAAAGAGAACGAGATACTTTTACAAAGGAGAAAAGAGGGAGGACTAACAGTGCCCTATAGAGTTGTTGATAATCCGCAGAAATTGACAAATGCCGATTGGGAAAGGGTTGTTGCGGTCTTTGTCATGGGTCCTGCTTGGCAGTTCAAGGGATGGCCTTTTGATGGAAATCCTGTTGAGATTTTCTCAAAAAGTAATTTTTGTTATTTGATTGACAAAATTTTTTTAAGTGTCGAAAACATCACTTTACCGTGAAAAATGTTAAATGATTGAAAAATTTATGACAAAACCGTTATTATTTGTAGTATGTGCATTCCATTTGAAATACGACGAGATAAGATTGGACGCAAATGTTGCTCGATGGGCAGTTAACGTGATCCAATTAAGCAGAACAAAAAGATATCTGGACAGAGCAGCTTTGATGGTTTTCTGGGAACATTTGGATAAGTAAGTACAACGGATTATTTTTCAATATAACGACTTAAAAAATTTGAACTATTTCATAATACAATGGAGATAAACAATTCTTATTTTTTCTGATTCGTTCTGTTTCAGGCACATGATCAAAAACAAAGCTCATCTACGATTCTAAATTGTCAAAGATTTATTTTCCAATTTGGGAATATAAAAAGTCACAATTTTCACTAAGTGCTGTAAATAGGGACGTTTGCATATCAAATAACGTCAGAAAAAAAATAACGAGAATAAGTTGATTTTGAAAAATAATCAATAAAAAAATTATAACAAAAAAAGTCAACAATTGAGCATTAAAAAAATTCATAATTTTTTATGGGTTATTGCAACTCAAAAATTTTCAACATTTTTTGCCCACTGACTGTAGGAAGTTTTTTTTCGAGTGTCTGAAAAAGATAATAATTTTAGACCAAATAACGTATGTAAATATTTTTCGTGTCGACGAATATTGATTTTTGTTCTTTCATTTATGATCTATTAAAATGTATATGTATGTAATTATTCCCGAATTTTCATTCAACATCCTCTCACTTTTTCTCATAGGGACAAGGAATATAAAAAATGACAAAAAATTGCATAGCACTGTAAATAAAAACAAAATATATTTTTTAATATTTTCTTTAGGCTTTTTATTCCATTGTCTTTTCAAGTTTTTAATCATGATTTTTGTTTTTATTTTAATTTGTTATGTTTGTTCAATTTTTCACAGAAAAATTGAACATATTTTCATTTATTCATTCATTGTTTTAATGGTTTCGATTGTTCCAAATGGTATCAACATATTTCATATTGTTTAAATAATAAATATACATATTCGGTGTCACTAAAATTAAAACACCATATCTCACATGTCAAATTCAAAAAAGACATTTCAATGCATAATAACAATTTTTCAAATCGAATAATTTTGAATACAGTATCTGCAATGAAATTAACAAACATAATGAATTTTCTAAATTGTAAAATTGCAATTCATAATATCATTATCTTCTAATAATAAATCTTCTAAAATAGAGATATTCCATTTCGAAGAAATGTATAAAATCTATTCGACAGAATTTTTTCCACATTTGCCTTAATGTTCTTTTTATCTGGTTTGTGCAATTAATTTATTTTCCTTTGTTATTACCTTTAATCCCATTTTAATACGCATTTATTTTTATTTGTTCTGGTCTTCTCCAATTAACAAAAATATCCATCCTGTTAAAACTTTGGCATCGATCCGTTGTTTTTGAGGAGTTTCTCAAGAGAAACATTTCGCAGAAGTATGAAAATGAAAATTTTCAAAAGCGAGCAAAAGAGTAGCCGACGCTTAGAATGTAAGTAAAATTTTTCTCGCCAGAAGTAAACGAATACATTTAAAGTTATGCGGTTGAAAATATCGCCAAAAATTCCGCACCCAAAGTACTTAAAACTTGATATACTGGAATTGAGCTAAGGGTTATTGTACTTTATTATTTTTATTACATCTTTTTCACTCAACAAGTTTATTTTATTTTATTTTATTTTATTTTTTTTTCGTTCAACATTTACTCTGCTGTACTTGATCAGTAATAGATTAATTCAGTTGACTTTTTTTTTTTTAGAAAGAGGACTCGAGAAACAGTTGCGTTTTACAGCCAATTATTTTCACACGAAAAAACAATATCTCATCGAATCGAGTATCCTTCTCGATATCTGTTATCAAATCGTTTCCGTTCAATTCCAATTAATGGCTTTAACACTGATCTTTAATTGGGTAAACGTTCTGAAGAGAAACGAATTAAAAATATAGTGTGATCATGAATCTCTTTATTGTTCATACGTGCACTAGAAATATCGTGTTTATGTCACAATATTTCAATTCAAAAATTGATTATTTTAATTTTGGTTTATCAAATTTTATAATTCCGTTGAAGTTTCGATGATAAATTCCTCTTACAATTCTGATTTTTGGGAAATTCTTTTCTTTTCACTTCCATTCTGTTAATTCAAGTTCTCATAGAAGTGGGTCAGACACGATGAGCAGGAGGAGCCAGAAGGGCACGTGTTGGACAAGGGGAGACAATTTTCCAAGACCTCAAAGGTCCAGGATCACGTGTTGATAAATTGGTTTGTTTATTCTTCCACCATCTGACTTATTCATTTTGCCGTAACATTTACATTTTCGTTCATCTTTGTGGTTATTAGCCGAATTCGATACCCCAGTATTTTACAGTGTGTCAACCAAAAACAAATTCGTTTGACTTGTATACTTGTATACCTAAAACAGTAAAATTCATGCTCTGATTCAAAGATGGATCTTTTAAAAATGTACACATCCAATGTTCATAACCAAATATACCGCATTTTAAACATTAATTATTGTTATGAATAATTGACTTTTGTTAAGTCAATTGAATGACTTTGTGGTTGTCAAGTTAATTCATAAAAGAATATTTCAATTGTTTATTACTACAACAAAATGGCGACGTTATATAAAAAAAAATATGAACACTTTTCAAATTTTATTTCATTTATAACTTAGTTATAAATAAAAATGTTTCGCGAAATTTGATTGAAATGAAAGGCGATTTTGTCATTTTTTAGGTGTGTATTTCCCATTAAATGTCTCTGGCAGTGGAAGAATTTCAATCCCAAATTGATGAGTTTGTGGAAAACGGATCACCTGCTATGCTTCATATCACTATCGATTTTTCGATTCTGTAATACAGTTAATTGGATACATAAATCAGAAGTAAAAAAAACTTTCAGGAAAGACGTAGTATGGATATCAAAAAATTAATAATGTATTTTCATTAACGGGTGTAATAATTAATTCAATGAATGATTAATGACGCCTTTCAAAATGTCTGCAAATTAAGATTTTGAGCAGCAGCTTTTTGGCTTTGAATGATCAATTATTTACACCAGCGCAAGCTTTCTCAATAATGATTATGACAAAGTTAAATGTCCATGCGAAGTGATAAGCGTCGGGTGTTTCAGTGCAGACGACACTTCGCCATCGTAACATCTGACGTAGGGGCCTGGATATATATAATAATAGACGTCGTATTTAACGTCCGAATAGAATACTAGATCAGCTTCGGTTTTTGAAATATCATTCGAATCAGATTGTACACGTCTTGCACACGTTTCGCTTGAATTTCTAAAAATAAATTATGCACTTGTGCTATTGGCAATTTTCCAAACCTTCTTTTTTTTAATTCAAATAAAGAAGAGTCTATAATCATTGATTTTTTGTCAAAAAAAAATATATGTAAATGTTTACTATTTGTTCATATTTTCCACATCATCATGACTTTCATTGATGCTATATTCAAATATGAAGGTATGAATTTTGCAAAGTTAAAATTCTTGTATGAAAATAAACTCCAACTTAGTATTATAACAAGTCCTTATCTTTTTATTTTTCTCTTCAAACGTTTTTGAAATCAAACTAGAGTTTTTAAATTCGATCCATAAGGAGCTTTAAGGAGTTTTAATTGAGACGCCATTCTGTTCTCTTAACGATGCCTCGAAATTTTGTACGTTAACAAACGAAAGGATAATGTCTTCAGTTTATCTTTTCCCAAGTTTTTCAACTGGAAAAATATTTAGAAATGACAATGGAAATCTAAAAAATTACAATGAGACAATTAGGGATGTTGCAAATTAAAAAATACGAAAAAATTATTTTTTAATTTTTTGTTATCACATTTAGTACAGATAATTAAAATGTAAGAAATACGAATGAGAAAAATCTGTAACTGAAAAAAATGTTGAACGTCTAATTATTTACATCCGAAAGGATACTAATTTTGCATCATTTTGAACGGTCGAGGAGAAAAAAAGTTCGTTCATTTAGGCTCTCATTCTCTCCACCTCTCTTTTATTTCACGGTTGAGATAATTGTTAAAAATGCTAAAACAACAGTCATAATTTGTTTGAAACATCGAAAGCTCTTTTTAAACTGGAGTTACAAATAATCAAGCTGAGTAATGCTCCTATTTTTCTGGTCGAAAAAGCGGGAACGTGAAATGCTACACTTATATGTAAATTGTTAAATTGTAGGTTAATTGTGTGTCAGCTGCTGCGTTATCAATTCAACAGGAATTTTAACCTAACCACTAAACAGTGAACTTACACTTAACGTTGGTATTTATTGTGTTGCCAAATGAAAAGTCCTTTTTGCAGGTATGTTTCAATTATTCGACTTCATTATTGAGATAAACATTTTATTAATAACAAAAAAAAAACAATTTTTTTGTAAAACAAAATAAACATTTCTTTCTTTTGAAGCTTAAGTTTTGTCTATAATGTTATTTTTTTTTTAATTTGATATTAAACAAAATAACAGAATTCATAAAGCTGTTTAATCTATTTTAACTGTTGTTATTATTTAAATATAATACTTTTGGTTATGATATGGACTCTAAATATACTACTTTAAAAGATTATCAAATATTTTTAAAAAATTGGCTAGTTATCGAATTAATTTTCAATGAGTATTACACTGATCCGTTAATCAGATGTTATTATCAAAATCTTAAATCCAGCTTGAACTATCCGAGGTTTGGAGGCTCATAAAAAATGTTACGTGCTGAGATTCCATCCACGTTGTAACAAGACTTTGATTTAATTTTTTCCCCATCAAAAGCGATTCTTTTTACGACCCTCAGACTAATAATGCGCGGCGTTTGCGGTCCTCGTGGAATTGCAAATTGCTTCATAATTTGAAATCAATTACATACTTCTGCGCGTGATATTTATTTGCATTTCATGCGGTTAAATCGTGATGCAAATCATAAGTATTCAAATGTGTATGTAAAATATATACGTTAGAATGGTTTCAACGAAATAAATGGACATGGACATATTTTTCAAATTGAAAACTATTATTTATGAATAAAAAAGAAAGAAAAATGTTGTGAAATATGGCTCCATTATATTCTTCAGTGTTTGTGGACTAATGAAAATTTTAAAGAAGAACATAATCATTGTGGTCTGCAAAATTGGGCTGCACCAGTTATCAGAGAAATTTGGTTAATATTTAATTGTGTCCTTCGAGTCTTTTGTAGCAGAGAGAAAATCCACAAACATGTTTTGAACGTTCAAGTTTCATTCTCGTACAAAACGGAGCCTATTATTTATACATTTGACCGCCTAGCATGTGAAATGCACATAGCTGAAGAGTTGTTGCATACCTTACTTGTAACATTTGGTTTGTTTGCGGTAATTGCACTGTAACTATTATTTTGATAAACGATTTCTCTTCCTTGTTTTCGGCAATTACTTTGATTTATCATAAGGCCAACTTTTTTTTTCATCCGTTGAGATTTTGTAATTAAATTCACGATCTCACTTGTTCGAAACAATTTTTAACAGGGTCGTACCTCTTCTCTGTTGCAGGTATACAAACAATTCGGAGGAAAAAAAACCAAAGGCAAAACCACCGGTGTAATACGATTTAATGGTTCCGAAATAGACATTTTGAGGAGAATTTTTTTTTTCAAATCCGCCGGATTGTTTTCCCGTCACGCTCGGCCTCCCTTCGTATCGGTTGTCAAGGGGTGCGAAGCAATCAAGATACGGTCGAAAACTGTGTTACGGAACCGTGTGATTTCAAGGCAATTCGTTTGCTTACATATGGGATATGTACAAACGAGCGCACATACGCTCTGTATATTGTACGAGGTACAAGCGTGCCGGCTGATATTATTTGAGGCAAATAAGGGCAAGCTCCAAGCAGGATGAATGCATATTTCAAAAAGCTCAACGTGCGACGACGCTTTAAGCATCGTCAGCGATCGCGTGTAGATCCCATTCATCACTGAAATACGCTTACTCCTATTTGCTAGAGCCGTCGTTAAATAATCGCGAGTTTTTCTCTGTGAGAGAGAAAATGCTTTGGGTGGAAAGCACAAGGGGATTCTCGTGGGGATTCAGGAAGTGACTCTGGATTACCGACCAACTTCGAAAGGGTGTATCTGAAAATTATAAGAAGAGAATCTGCTATCAGTCTTTAATGGGGACTTTAATGTGGTCATCTGAAATAAAAGTTCTACAAGTGGATCCATTGAGAAGTAGCGGGGGAAGGGAAAGGAGGAATTTAATGTGGTCATCTGAAATCTGTTCTCTTTTGTTCCGAACGATAGTTTCGTTGCGAAAACCATGAAACACTAATTGTCTGAGTCGGGTTTGCGCTGATTACATCAATCTAAGTTGGATTCCGATTCAATTTAGTTGGAATAAAAGCGAGCCTACGAAGTTTGGATTCGATAATTAGATGATTAATTGGAACAGAGTTTAGAAATAGTGTGAGAGCGTGGCAAGAGATAGAGCGCGCAAGAAAAGGTTGGAGAAGAGGCGAAGGCGGCGAGAGTTGACAGGCGGTAGTCAGTGTGGATCTGGTGCACGTCTCCAGGATGGCTCATGGCCGTCGCTCAGAAATGACGCGACCTTACGGCACGAGGTCGGAGGTAGACTCCCGTACACAATATTGATCTGTGGGGTGGGCTTCGGATGAGAGCATAAGAGCGTGGGGGCTGCGTGGTAGTCCAGTCCGCAGCTTCGCGCGAAAGCGTGGTGGGACCGGGTGGGAGGTACCTATCTGTGTTTGCGCGAGTCTAACGAGGCTGGCCCGTGCCGGCTGCTATATTGTCGGGGCTGCGATATTGGTTGGACTTTCAGTTACGTTGCAAGCACCGTCGTCGCACGATCAGCCGCCGCTGCCGTTGCCGCCGTCGCTGCCGCCGCCATCGTAGCTGCTGCCGCGGCCGCTGTTCCTGCAACCTGCCGCCAAGATCTTCTCTTCTTCTTCTCCTACTTGTCTCTGACTTAATCTCTCTTAATCATCTTATCCTCACTTATAGCTAAAATCTCACGCTCCGTCTCTATCGCTCATCCGTTCCCACGTACTCTCTTCGCCTCTGTCTCTGTCTCTCACAGTCTGTTGCTCAGTCTCCGGTCTCTCTTCCTGGCAATTTAAACGAGCTCGCAACAAGTTGAACCTTCTGGCTGCTGATGCCGCTCGCTAAACCGGCGGCCAATCGTTCAGCGTTATCGATCGATAGTGCTCGACGACAGGTCGATGATTCCGCAAGAGGTACGTCGCTCAAGCCGATGACCGGGGTCTGACCATTTGTTTGCCGTCAAGTGATGTTGCTGAGCATCTGACATGACCACCACCAACAAGACTTCACGCAGACGAGGCTGACGACACGTGATTGGTTCATGCCCCCGGACGCAGCTTTTTGCTCACTTTCACAGCTCGATCTGGAAGGAACCCCCGATCTATCCGATAGTTCCTTCCACATCGGACTACCTTACCGCTGTCCCTACAACCTTTTCTAACTCGTGTGCATTGTCCCGCTCAGTTCTCCGACTGAACTTGCTCAGATGACGAGCATCCTCGGCGCGTCGCGGTCAACTTGGAAGGGGTGAAGAGAGACCGGAGACCGGGGAGCGATAAAGATAGACCTACAGCAAAGGGAGTAGCGGACCAGTTGAATAATAGTGATTCTATATAGTGTCCACGGTGGCTTGCTCGCCGTACATCGGGTTGTCGCACAGCTTCAACCATCCAACCTGTGGCACGCTGCCATCCCTACGAAATCGCGTCCGATCATCGACCATGAGTTCGGTCATCATGTATGGTGCGCGTTCTACCTATTGATGTTCACGAATTTTTTCACATGTGCTACGTGCTCACTTGACAATGTTTCAATTGTGAATTACTCTCCTGCAATGCCACCTTCGGCCAAATTTCGGTAAGTACGAGATGCCCTCTCCTCATCCTCTTCACGCTTTTCGTTTATCTTGTTCCTTTCCGAATTCTGTCTTATCAAACGCTCAGTATTGCTTAACTTTTGTAATTATTGTTCGAGTGTTAACTTTTCAGAAATTCAGAGTCGCTAGGTTTATCATTTACAACGAATTTCAACCCTGGCGTTGCCATAAACTTCGAGACGACTAGCAAATTAGTGATTTTGAATCGCGTCAAAAGTTAAGTAAATTTCGAATTTCTCATCTATGGACGCGGATTTTCGCCATAAGTTCAACTCTTGGATTGTTTGTTTTGATGAAAGATATACGCTCGACAATTTCCAAGACCAAGATTACCGGAGAAATGAATGTTCGCGAGTGGATAACACCGAGATGCCAATTGATTGATCGTCCAACTTTTACCGTAAACGTTTTGCACTTTGTCAAAGTGTGAACGCTATCGATTCTTCCTTGTTTCGTTAAATGAACAATTCGTTCGAGAATCTATTCAAACGTAACGCAATGAATATGTATAAGGATGGGCGACCCTAAGAAAGCAAACAGAAAACTGTTCTCCGACAATATAATAACCCGTCTGACTAGGTACGCCTTTGTACTACTTGTAACGTTTTGTTGTTTATTTTATAAACGAGTTGTGCAATTCTATTTCTTGTTTTTTTATCATATTTCCTTTATTCTTTAGTGTTCTTCTTAAGCAATTGGAGAAGAAAGCATTATTGCATTTTTTAATATAAAAAAAGTTACACGGTTCTCATTAAAAAAGACGTTCAACATAAAAATCAATATGATGTTGTTCGAGTAACTGATTGGTCGTCCAAGATTTTTTATACGTTTCTAAATGAAATATGCAACGTCCATACACTGATTCGAGAAAAATGAAAACAATAAAATAAATTCAACACTCAAGCTCGAGAGAAGCTACATCATGCAGCGTTAACATACAAGTGCTTTGAAGCGTATAAAATATATTTTCTCGGCAGGATTTTATAGAAGAATCTCATATTCAGCGCAATTGTCTAATAAATAATAAATATTTAAATTCGGAAAAATTGCAAACATTCTGAAATGACGATGATGTTATTTTCAATTACGTTGAATTTTGAACGAAAAATTCTTCAAGAAAAAAAAATGTTGAAAAACTTAATTTGTTACCAGTAAACTACACTGGGATAATGCCCGTCGCAAATACCAATAAAAACATCAAAGCAATTTCATTTCAACATCTTTTTCTGCACTTGGTCTTGGAAATCATTTTACTCTATTGATTTTCAAAAATGATATTCTGACCGCGATGAAAAATTGTGATTCAATTGCATAAGTAAGTTGTGCATGGAAGGGGAAAAAATATACAGAATCGTTCTCATTTCTATTCCCTGATGCATCTATCAATGTTATTATCAATTTGAAAGACCGTCGTTGCTCGTATTAAATATTTACATCTTGTGTAAAATAAACACAGTATTTATTATCTCAGAATTTAATAATGTAACGCGTATGGATATTTAATGAATGCGCTGTGAGCGTTCGCGAGATCGATACTGACAATGTTTGTTGAACATAAAAAACAATTACCTATACAAATCTATTGTCTCATACATCTTTTCATCAATATTAATTATTCGTTCGGCATCGTGAATTGATAATAGCATTGAACGTACGGTAAACAAAATAAATCGAAATCATACATTATTTATATCTCCTTAAACAGATTTGGTTATTGCTTTTTAACAACAGGGCGATCGTATAAAAAAAAGCGAGCCACTCGCCCAATGATGAGTAATTTAACACAATTTATCGATTAATGAGAAAAAAATTTTCTTCGCAAATTAATTGCTGAATTGGAAATGGCAATTCAATTTAATTGTTTCACTCTTCTCTAAGGCAACAATAATTTCACTTTCAGCAGCTTGATTATTACAATTTGATTGAATCAAAATGGCATAAACTAATTTTGAGGTTATCTATAATTAGACCGGGGACAAATTAAAATGACGAACCAAAGATGTTCAGCACTGCTAGAAATCCAATCTCAAATTAAGATGACATTTTGTTCTGCTATTTAAGAACATTTTGTCGTCTCTGTCTTGCAATTTTGAATTATTAAACATCTGACGTTAACGAAAGATTGACATGTACTTAATAAATATAAGGGATGCACAAATTTTTGCAGCTGCATTTTGAATGTTTTTGTTCAATAAACATTATTTCGTTTAAATTGTGCTATTAATTTGCACAAAATGTAAAACATTTTTATAAATGGTAAAATTTAATAAATTACCGACATTTCTGTAATTACAGACAAGTCGACAAAATTCATTTAACGTTTTTTTTATGGTTATTTAAGATACAAACTTATTCTAAAAGCTCGCTATTCGTGTAAACTATATAATTTAACCGAAAACCCACTTTACTGTTTTGGCAATGTTGGATTTCTAAAAGTTTGAATTATTTTACGTTCATGATGTTAATTTCCAGAAATCTAAACTATCCAATTTTAGTAACAATAATTATCTATTGTAATTTCAACATTCTAAGAATACTATTATAATTTTGCATCCCTTGCAAGTTTCTAATTATATTTATATTTTTCGTAACACTTATATTTTTAGATAATTTTAAATTAAAAACTGAATTTTCAAGATAAGTTTACTTTTAGTGGCACATTTTTTAGCATGATTTTTCATTAGCAGGATTAGTTTTCAAGTGATTCCTAACATTTTTTTGGTTTTATAAAACTTTTGGGTGAATATGAATATTAAAATTGATGAAATTTTATTTGGTAAAGGGTGGATGATTATTTGACGTCATGCAAAATGGGTCTCATCTGACAGCCGTGCATAATATGTGCAGAACGGTGCTTTCATTTTGTGTTAAAATTGACCCTCGTGATAAATAGGTTCATAAATTAGATGCAAAACGAACGCAGTATTGCCAGACGCAAGCTCATTTACAGTAATAAATGTTCTTTCTGAATCGACTTTCCTTTTCGTGACTTTTCCATCGAAATAATTTTCACGCCAAACACTTCACCTGTCTCGGAGTGTTTCAAAACTTTTGCACAATTTTCTGGCCCCAGTTAGTAAACGGTCGGACGAAATTGTAATAAATCTTTAGTAGCGAAACAAACATTGAAGAGGCAACATTTACGTTATTCCATATTCGTCGTTTTGTTTGTCTTAATGAGATAATATTAATCAAAATAAAATTTAATCAAAAGGCTTCAAACTTTACCAGAAAAAAAAAAAAAAAAAGATAATGATTGATTTATTCGTATCAGTGATGCCCATTTCATACAAAATTAAACATCGAAAAGCGATTCTCAAAAAATACAAGTTTGGTCATTATCCTAGGGAATGTAATTTCATTATTCACGAAATCAGGAAGTTTTTAAGTCGGTTACAGTTTGACGTTACCTTAGTATAAAAATTATGTTTGTAATTATAATAATTTTCATCACGCGAGACTAATGGCATGAAAAGTTTCGAATTTAAGTGCCTCGGATATTGAGTTCTGAACTTCGTGGATTTATTATTTTTATTCAGTTGAAGTGAATTTTAATTTTTCAAGTGGGTAGTGTGCTGATGATCGACCGATCTTGATCTTTTTTTTTTTATAAAAATGTTCAAAATTGATGTTAGCATATAAGCTGACAGTTACTAATACGTGCATTTTCTCTTGTAACATTACGTACACCGAATTATTTATCACGTGAAAAATTTTGCTCGCTCATTTTTTATCCTGTTTTTTTCATGTGATGCGAAGCGTGATTAAAATTGATTACCGATGAAATTGTGTGTGTATGTGTGTGTTGACTTGAAAAGTAAAACGTTCTGTTAAAATAAAAATAAATTAACGAAAATCAGTATATGAGTGGAGGGTAATTGTAATGAAATAAATTGCTAGAACATTTTCTGAAACGAGAAACAAAAAAGAGTAAAAGGATAATTTGACTGCTTATCAGCTGAAAGTGTAATTTCATAAAAAGCAATGTTTCATTAAACGTCACCTTTTTGCTTGGCACATCCTATTGCACTAGTTTTGAGTAAACTGAAGTTTCGTAAACTACTTTGTGCTCTCTAAAAGTGAATTGATACTTGACATTTTTGTTTGTACATTCGGTATGCACAGCAGTCGTGTATACACATCTGTTTTGTTTAAGATGGACTTCCAAGTGTTATCAACATTTAGAAGGGTAGTTGACCCAGTAATGTATGGTCGCCTTAACTTTTATCTATGTGCTTTTCCTTTCCTGTGCTTCTGCTTTTCCTTTCTCTCGGCAAAATTTTCCGCAACTGATTAGAAAAATGCAACAATTTGAGACGATATGAAAAGTTTGCACAAAAGTCCAATGCATGGACTTTACCATTCCACTGTAAAAGTTCAAACTTTATCTTAGGATAATAATTTTTCTGAAAATAAGAAATCACGGATTTGAATCTTAAAATGTGAAAAAAACTCCTGCTAACAACCATACTGCTGACATAGAAAAACAAGATTATACTTGTGATTTATAATTTACATTCGAATGTAAAATTCAACTCTGTAAGAAACGGTTTTGCGGATGATGAAAAATCTGAAAATTAAATGTGTAATAGATTCGAGTAAAACCCTGGTCCCTGAATAAAAATATCAACAAACAGAAAATAATTGCAAATAGAAATATGATGAAGAATAGTGTAGAATTTGAATTAGAAGATCTCAAATAAAAATGCTACTAAGATAAAAAACAAAACATATTTTTCAAGAGAAATTTTACATTTAAAAATTATAATCCTTAAACAAAATGTTGCAAATCCTTGTTAATACCACGAACAAACAGCAGAGCCAAAAAGGAAAAAATAAGTGTACCAATCTAAAAAAACGATGATTTTGAAGAATTATTTTTTTTATTAACAATGCAAATTTAATTTACATTCTCAAATGAGAAAATATATTCTGAGAGAAATGCACTTAAATTTTACGGTGAAATTGAATCAATGATAAAATGTACTGCGCACACGATAACAATTACCATGAAAATAAGAATTAATTTTTAAGATAACCACAAAATAGGATTAATCAAATCTCGTACTGGTAAATATTAATTAATTTTTACCTTGACAGGACAGTTAACTTTTTAATGTTCTAAAATGCTCTAAAAAATACCCGAATTTTTTGAGGTTTCCATTTATAGAAAATTCCGCTTTACAATTTGCTTCATATTGAATTTTGCACGTTGAAATAAAAACCAAAGTCTGTGCAGAAAGGGAGACCTTGAATATGACCTATATTTGAAATGGTATAGATGAAAAATAGTTTTTTTTATAATTTTTTTAGTTTTCGATGATGTTTCATAATCTACATCTAAAAAGATAACAATATATTAAAAACCATTAAGTTTCAACAAATACTTACAATTTCAGACATTTCATAGAAGGGTTGCCTTTAACTTTCTTTACCAAATAATCTAATTTACTATTTTACAGTCAATTAATTTACAAACATAATTTGGAAGTGAATAGTAATTATTAGAATAATTGTTTTCATAATAATAAAAAAATAATACATTTCAATGCATAATGATAATTGAACTCAATTATGTAACGCAATCAATAATAATTATAAGGAAAATTTCTTTTAATGTTGTTATATTTATTATATAAATGTCATATTCGAGCTTCGTTATAACCTGTATTTGGTCATTACTGCATGAAGACTTTCGAAAAAGGGCCTTTGCAGGTCTTTTGAATTGAATTTATAATTTAAAAGTGTCCGATTTATATAAAAAAAAATTAATATTGAAACTTACGAACACAAATATTGAAGAATATTTATGAAATAAATTTTAGTTTGAAAACGGGCCTATTTAGTATATTTCCTAATTGTTTTTCAAATTATCCCTGGACTCTTTCTTAATATAATTTCATCAGTTTATTTGAAAATACAGATTGAATAATTAAGGAGTAACAAAGACTAATAATGAGATATTTAAATAAGTCCTGCATTGAATAATTAACAAAATGTAATAATATTCACTTAACTATTTTTAATAGTGAACGACTTATTTGGTAACTGAATTTATTTGTTATTGTTTATGCGGTGCGCTTTAGCTTAATTATTTATGAAAAAATGGAAAGAACTCCGCCCTTTTCTTATGGAAAATGGCTTTCGGTGAAATGAATAAGTAACACTTGGATAAGAAAATTTTAATTATTGTAGAATTAACGTGTCCATGGGTTCAAAGTCGGAAGATAGCCTGAAATCTGTTAAGATTCAAGCGAAAAATATTCAATTTTTTCAATTTACAAAAAAATGGCGGGATCCTTTCATTAACAGAACACGACGAATTTACTGCCGTTCTTTATATTCTAACTGATTTTATCATGTTAAAATATCAACATTTAATGTGCTAAAAAGATTTTTTTTATCGTTCCATTTTTATCGTTGCCGTTTGGTAATTCTAAGAGATAAGCATCATTTTTACAGTTCATCCTTTTTGATTCCAATTTGTCGTGTCGTAAGGTAATTTTTATAGTGAATTTGACATAAATGATTAAAGTGCATTTCTTCTCTCAGCGAAAGTGCATCTTTAAAAGTTTAAAACAATTTTGTTTCACCTTTTCTCTTTAACACCTTTTTTCTGAGCGCTTAAACGCTGTGAGTGATAGATCCGTCAATTTTTACCTACATAAATTATGAAAGACTTTTTTAGTTTACAATATAATGTTGTCGATGAACTGCAGAAACCATAAAAAAGTAAATTTTTCAAAAAATGTGTAAAATAAATTTAGTTAAACTTCAATAAAAAACACCACTGAAAATATTGAAATTATAAACAAAATATTTTTGTTTAATTTTTTTTAAATTTTGAAAATATTTCAAGTCTTGCTGTTGTAATCTGAAGTGTGACCAGGAAGGATGATGAGAAAATAAAGAGTCAGGATTTGAATCACAAGTTGATGTCTTTATTTTATTCGAAGTGTAACAGAAAGGCGTCTGTCAAAAATACAATTTTAATTAGTATCTTTAATTTTAATTTTGACAAGTTATCTAGAGATTACAATAGTTTCACTAACAACAATAGGGAAATCTCATTTTACATCATACAGGTTGCCCATTTATAAAAGAAAAATTATAAGACTCATTTTCAAGTCAATTAGGTACTTCTAACATAATTACCATTTTTGTGTATTAAGACTAGGTACAAGTTAGTTAACCTCAATACTTACAAACTTTTGTAAATTTTGAAAAAGTTAAAAAGTAATTCTGATAATTTCACTGCTACATCTCCTGAAACGACAATGAAAATAAAAACTGTTTTGGCATTCAGAAACAAAAAAAAAACTTTATCATTTTTTCTTGTTCACCTTTCGTATAGTTGAAATTAATATACCTATATCCTTAGAACAGCTTAACCATCGATTTCATTCATAAAAATATCTTTTTTTTTACTCTTATTTTTTCACCCTTCACTCTAAAATATTCTATTTTATTCTACTATAATATGTACAAATTATGATTGTTTGTTCGTTAGAATCTCTGGAATAACAAAAGTTTGAATCCTTATTATCAAATTTAGTTATAAAAACTTAAAAAATTTATGGAATTATAAGTTAATGTTATAGTTCGATATCTTAAATTACAAAAGAGGAATCATGAGTCAAATATCAACTAATAATTCCTTCACGCACATAGGATAATCCTATGCGCTAAAGATTCATTCTACCAGTGACAGAATAATCCTATGTTTTTTAAGAAATAAAACTTAAATTTGTTGGAATCATTCGTAAACTGCATTTTAAATTTCATTAGTTAAATTTGATCATACTATGGATTAAATTTTATCGTTTTATTCAATGATAAAATTTTATGTTTCTAAATCTTTAAATGACATGCTTTGAAACCATGAAATTTTTCTCAGTGTTATAATTGAAAAAATTTATTTTTTCATTAAAAAATCTTTGCTTCGACAAAGACAAATCTAAAATTGAAATGTGAGGGAATATGGGCAAATTTTCAGTGAATTGAAAAGCTACCAACATAAAAAAAGTGTAACTACAAAAATGACGGGCAATTTTGAGGTTATGATCTGGTTATTATAATTTAGAAACATCCGTTCGCAATTGAACTGACGTTTTTGTAAGATTGATTAGAGTAGTTAGTCTGTTATCGGGATGCATAATAATTACCAAACGATACCACTACTTTAAACTAGTGATAATTACGTCGAGCAGGCGGTGTTCCTGATAAATAACAGTTTCGGCTTATCAAAAGTAATTACAGGACACGAAGTTGGAAACAGCGAAATTTTCGGCTGATTGTGGTTTACAATTCTTAATTTACGAGCAAATCACAGATTGAGTGTTAATGTAATTATTTTTACATTTGATTGCGATTCATTAGTGTTTTTGTTGTACAATCAAATCTTACTTTTTAATCAGTAACAGACATTTCTTTTTGCGAATAGAAATGATGACCAAAAATTTGAACGCTGATTGAAGGTTTGAGAATAATGAGTGCTCCAATTAAAACAATCTGAACGAGTGAACTTTTTGGCGGATATTACAATTTCACTGACATTTTAGATCATATAAAAGATGCGCTGAATAAGTTTCTAATATCAGCTTTGCACTTGTGTTTGCACAAATCTCAAAAACTTTTACACCAGAGCCCGACGACCGATTGAATGAAAACACGCAATCCTCTTAAAAGGAATTACGAGACGATTTTAGAATTTGCCCCGAATCCAGGGCCGATGTTTGATGATTTTAATGAGATGCAATTCAACACACACGTGTGTGTATTTTGCGCTTCAATTAGAATGACTCAACATGATGTGTCTCTTTCCTTAGCAGAGTTCAAGTTTTAAACGAGTTCCTCCGTTTCTTCATATCTAATTTTTCAACAAATTTTAGTTTTGTTACAATATATATTTATTTTTGTTATTTTTCAGTTGGCAACATTGATTGTTAAGAAAATAATCCACTTTTTAAGGATTTTTATAGCTTTAGGATTTTTAGTAACTTCACGGTCTTTAATTTTTTTTTTTTTTCGTTTCAATTTGTATTCAATATGTAAGCAAGTATTGGAATTAAACTTTCTCGTCTAAGAAAAGAAGATAACAATTTATCGATGAGAATTCTAGTCAAACTTGGAAAGAATGCCAGCATTTACAATTTAAAAAGAAAAAGAATGATGATTATCTTTGACCGGTCTAGCGAACAAGGATCGCAGTGTGCATAGTCGAATAAGCACGAACACGCAATAGTTTCTTGCAAGAGGTATTTCAATCGACGAGCACCATATAAGGAATTTGAAATCTATATTGCACATGTTATTCGTGTATTATGCCGCTGCACGAACGTTGTAATACATTATGTATTTCGTTTTAAATGTTCTTCATGTTAAACACATGACAAAATGGATTCTATCCAATCACTCTCAAATGTATTAAATAATCATACACTTTTTTCAGCAGAATTCAAACAGAAAATTACTCTAAAGAAATTTTCGTAGAAAAGAGTTGTGTCATATATGAATTATTCATTAAATCAGTTGTACCAATACTATGAAAAAACGAACGATTAAAGATGAATTTATTGATTGCTAGATTCGTTACTTGGGAATTACAATGATGGAATTCCCTAAATCATCAGTGTTGTTAATACTGAAATGCTTACAAAACGGTGTTTACCAAGACTGAAATAAAAAAAAACTACTACCAATTATGAAATTCCCTAGAAAACAATGTTGCCAACGATATCAATTCCATAAAATTAGTGTAAGAAGTTGTAAAAGCCAAACGTGTTTCAAATGACAAAATCTATAGATTATCAGTGTTGCTAAAACTAACATTTCAATTCAACAGTGATACCAAAACTTAAATTAAAAATTTTTTTTTAGATTAGAAAATATGGTTACCAATTTGACAATTCCCTGAAAACATTGAACATATGAAAAAAAATCTCTAGAAGGTAGGGTTGCTAACATGAAAATGTCTTAAAAATATATTATCAAACAATATATTATTTCACACCTCGGGTCCGGAAGTACCGACTTTCGGCTCTCAAACCGGGGACGAAAGTGCGGGTTTTGGGGACACACGTTAAAATGTGCTCCGGACTGAAAGTTTATTATTTTCGGTCACTGTCGGTACTTTTGGACACTTTGGTGTGAAAAATATCGTTTGCACCAAGGGACGAAAGTGCCGATTCAGGAGTGGGTGTGCAAAATGACTGCCCGAGCGTAGCGAGTCATTCTGCACATCCGCTCCTTGGTGCAAAATATACTAATTTATATATGGACAATATAAGATCCTTTTTACTAGGGTCATTGTTTCAAATTATTACCAAAAAGCTTTCAAAAAAATGTTGTCAATTGTGAAATTTCCCAAAAACGTATATTATCGATAGAAACCTTTAAAAATGGTTGTTCGGTATAAAATTGAAATGCCAACGTTTTAAAATTGGATAAAATTATGTCACTAATGACGATACGTGAATTTGTGTTGCAGGTTTAATTAAAGGGGCAGTTGGTTATAATTGGAACGCACTCTGGGGAGGGAGGCGTTGGTAATGACGGCAAAATCAGGAGGCCAAGGTGGACGAAAGTAGCGGCCAACCAAATAATTTGGTGTGAGTGTCGGGGATGCGAGGAATTTGGCGCCCGCATCGGCTGCCGATTTCGCGAAAAATACGCACAACGGAACCAATTATGTCGCAGAGTTTGCAGCTCGGCGGCGAGCCGAGGCACTCGAGCCCGTACATCGCAGTCTTTAGAATAGTTTTGCTAGTCGCCCTCCTACCTCGAGGTAAGTTGACAAATATTGTTCTATTTATCATCTAACATATCAGGCTACTAATCGACTGTGGTATTTCCTCCTTTATCTGTTAACATAGTTCAATATTTGTTCCCGGCAATTTACGATCCACTGCCGCCATCTAAGATTCTTGTTGATAGAATGTATATATATATACAATTTTGTTTACACAGATACCTGCATCAATTAACGTCTGTTCATTGGCGCGTAAATAATAACCTGAAAAATAATTGATAGAGGGCGCAATCACTTCAAAGTGTTGTGCGGAAAAGAAAATGTTTGAGGTTAAAAAAAGTAATAATCTGATGGATGAATGTGAAGAATGTGGCCGACTAAACGTTAAAATTCTGGCCATAACTGTGTGAAGTGAGAAATGGAAAGTATTAAAGAATACATTAAAGCTCCGCAGGATGGAACGAATTCGCCATTTGGTTTTTGTTGCATGAAGCTTGACAAGCAAAGCTCCGCTTTAGTCATACATGAATAAGATTATTCAATTTTTACACACGAATAATTTTACACAGAGATTAATTCATCTCATTATATTCCTTTCATGTAGTCGGTTTATCAGATACGCATAATGTCATTTCGTATTATCGTATATTGCAGAAAAAAACGTTGCTTGACGTTAAGGTGGTGGTTATACGGTTACAGTATAAATACCAAAATTTTATTCTTATTGTTTATTGTCATTATTTCCAAAAAATGTTTTCCTTGTTGCAAAAAACGTGTTTCATCTTATGAAAGGAACAAACTTTTCAGCGTTTGGTCAGCGATTCAGCGATATTTGATTTTTATGTTATAAAATGAAACATTTGAAAAACTAGTCATATGAGCCTTGCGTTAACTGATTTCACCTGTGTTGAAACATTTTTGAATAAATGAAATGAAATTCCATGACTCCAAAAGTTTTGAATGAGTTTAAAAAATGTTTATCGCGGTTTACCGACGTAACCTCAAAAGTTTGGCCCGATTTCAAAAACAAATTTATCTCTTTGGTACAAAACAAAACGAATCGCAAAGTTAGCAGGAACACTGGTCCCCGAATGCGTCAAATTAAATTTAAACACATGAAAGTCATTAGTTAAGAAAATGAGCATGCATTTATTAGAAATGATGAAACTTGAATAAAGTAAGGCAAAATGACTAGTGTAACGGGCTAAAATATTACACACTGCAGATTTGGAGAAAATTTAGAATGATTACACTGTTGACTGAAATATTAACAGATCCATAGCGAAGCTCCGTCTGAATTCAACCAATCAATTCTCGTTTCATCCGAAAATTGTTTAACTTTTTCAATTATTTCACAAACAATCTTCGTGTTTAAATGCAGGAAACTTTCATTGACTAAATTGACTAAATTTCTGTGGTTTTTAGTATAATTATACAACCAATTATTTACCTTGGAAATATCCAGAAAATTTGTGCTGTTGGTAATGTCATTAAAAATTGTAACGAACGATATTGCTTTGAAATATAATAAATTGTTAAATAAATTGATTAAAATTGTATACATACCTTTCATGAATTTTGTCAATATTTATTACCGAGTGCACTTTCGAGATAATTCAGTATGAATTTTAGTTTTTTATCTTGATTCATCGGTTAGAGTAGAAATGCAAATGTACAAATATGCTTTGACGATGTCTCTCTAAAAAGTGTCTATCGAGGACAAAAAAAAAATGAAACGATTAAATATAAAAACGTTGGTATAGGTTGAATAATTATGATGCACAGTAGGTTCATGAAAATTTAGAATGATTACACTGCAGGCTGAAATAATAACGAATCTAATTTTCTGTGGATGCAAACATAACATTGTTTTGAACTGACATGATTCACGGTTATGAAACTAATGTTCGAAATGCAGTGATAATTTTTGAAGTAACGGTAATAACTTAGAAAAAGTGAATCTCAAGTGATTTGACAAAGGCAAACAATGTCGTGTTTGTTCAAGGCTGTCTGAAATTTTAATTTAGTTTACAAAAACGAGTTGGGATCAGGATGTAATTCAGCAATTGTTTTGATAAAACAAAATACTTTAGGATAATGTTTGAAATTTCAAGAATATCCTGATATTGTTTTTGTTTGATGAAAACAATTCTTAATCTGACTCGTTTTTGTAAACTAAGCTAGCCATTCATACTGTCTTAATTACGTCGTCTAAATTAAATTGATGTTTATAACAAACGCGGTGTTTCCATGCCGAATCGATAATATTCTTGTTTACCGATATGCTGCTCCATATCAAATGTCTGTGTGTGTACTCCATGTTATTCATCGGCTCGTTATCCGTCCGACAGGATTTCCCTCGGAACTACCGAAAACAACATTTGAACGACATAACCTATAAAAATAACGGCTCCGACTGCTCAGGGATTTTCCGTTCTACGATTCGCCTCCTCGGACTTATTTTGACAAAGGAAATTGATCGAGGGTTTCCACGAATAAAATACGGTCGAGATCAGCTCCGTCCGGCCATTATTCGCTCGCGATGAAACGTGAGTGCGCTCGTTATTTTACGTTTACGTAGAGCGCGCGGACGTCATTATGGCTCATTCACAATGACAGTACGTGACACCTGCGCGTAAATTTGTCCATTCGATTTGTGCGCTTCATATCATGGAACGCACGCAATCGCACGAACAGAAATAACGTCAGATATTGCACTACAAATTTCTACCAAACGAATAGAAATTGCAAAGCCACTTTATAGTTTTTATTTCTTCCTTATTTTTTCCAAATTTTCATTTTCCACTCGAAATTCACTTCAAATTTTAAAGTATAGTGGTGATTGTTATTTTCTGGAATGTTATTCGGTATTTGTTTTCTTTTTTGAATTATTTTGGTTAAGTCGATTTTTCTACGATGTTCAATTCTTCTGTCGAATTTGAATTCAACATTGGTTTGAAAAATGTCCGATAACAGGTTTTGAACCTGTTCGTGGGAGTCCTGGACGAATTCCTTGAGCCATTGGTCCTTGTGGATATGGATGCTATTGGAGTTTAATCGGTCCAATGCTCAGAGCAGCGATCGTGAGTACGCATTTAACCATGAAAATTACTAAGTCACAACCCACACGGACGAAAATATACTTTCAAATATATTTTAAATACATCTTATATAAACAAAACATATACGTATATATATCGTATATAAACATGTATGTGTCATATATTTGAAATATAAAGCGACAATAACTTATATTAAATTTTGATAAATAAAATTTATATCAACTGTAAAAAAAATATATAAAATAGACATCTATTTTGAGTTATATTTTCGTCCCTGTGGGAAGTAAAATGTAAAGTGAATCATGAGTGAAATGTGATGTACATTTGGTGATATTTGAAAACTCTAAACTTAATTTTATTCGTTTTTTTGTGGATTGCACAGATTTGTTAGTACGGGAACTAGATTGGTAGAAAAATATAGCACAATTTCTGACTTTATTTCCCTCCGTGCATGAGCGTCATGCGTCATCATTGTGAATGAGCCATTAGTTGTTTTCGCCGGTCATTTGCCCGGCTGACCATTTGTTCGTTCATTTTACACCGAACGACAGCTGTTTTTCAATTACTGCGGATTTTCATGAACGACAAAGCCTTTTCGTCGTTGTTTTTCCAACGTCCTTTGTGAATTCGACGGCACAATTCTTTTGCAATTGGATAGATGTTATTAATGTAATGAAATTGTAAATTCGTAGGAATTAATTTGAAAATTTGTTCTAACAGTAATAAAAGTCCCAAGGAATAAAGTGATAGAGATGAATAATTACTCCCTAGAATAGTATTCAGAAAACAACTCGTTGCTTCAGTAATAGAATTTCTAGAAACAGTGTTTCCTGTCATAAAATTCTCTAGATCAACAGTGTTGCCATCGATGTAATTCTTAATTCTTCAGGTAACGGTGTTTCCAATATAGAAATTTACTGAATATTGTTTTCAAAGATGAAATTTTTTGGTAAATTATAAATGTTATTAATTTTTAACTTTGATATTGATAAAATTACCTATAAAAAAGTTTACAGATTACGAAAATTAGTTTCGTTAATTATAAAAAAAACTATACGATATTTGCAGCTTCACATTAGGATAGTATTTAAAGATAAAGCAGATTTTGAGAGTCTTATCCAAAGGGCTCTGTTGTTATGCGTCCTGACGTTAAAAGTTTGGTTTAAGAAATGTAAATACACGTTTCGTTGTAGCGGGTAGCGTTACTAAGTAGACCGGTTGTTTCCTGCCTGCTTTCTTATTTCTTCAGCGCTGTCTGTTTCGTAAGTTTGCCGTCAGAACGGAGTCGAAATTGCTCATTCAGTGAATATTTCAAAGTTTTTTCTCCCTCAGTTTGGCGCTATTGAAATTGCATATTTCAGCCTTTAATAGGCAAGTGTATTTTGTGCATTAGGATTGCTTTAGGAAACACTATTAAGTTTCTTCAAAGTCTCGCGCTGGACTCCTAATGGAACTCGGACGCTTTTAGCAAGGAAATTTGCTTTTCAATTCAGCGTGAAATTTAAACAATGCTTCATTTATTCATAAAAATTAACGCCTCGGTTAAACTTTTATTTTATATTAAAATTCAAGATTTTTTTAACATAAATTGAGACAGTGAAAACAAATTTTAATTAAAAAATTGTATTCAAAATTGTAATTTTAAAATTTAAAGTATTAATGAAATAAACTACAAATACTAACTTAAATATACATAAAAAATTTAATAAAAAAGAATGAATTTTGTTATTAATACAGCTATTCTTATTTATAAATTTACGACCGGCCTTAGACTGGCATAGAACCACTAACCATCGGTCATCCGTTGGTATATTATCATTAATTTATTTCTTATATACATATAATATCAGTCAGTATGTTATTAACCAATATTTTCTTAATTTATATTAATTAATTCAATTAATATCAATTAATTTTTTCATAAGAGTAGAGATTCAAATTCGAAATTTTGCGAAGTAAATTTTGTCTGTCTTGAAATTCGTCTCTCGTATAAAAAATTAGCTACTCATTTATTTTTTATCAATAAAGAATTTTAGGTATGGCATACAAATTATTTGCTTGATACTATTTCTTATATAAATATTTTATCAACAATATGCAATGAAAATTGATTCTGTTGCAGTCAAACGATTCTCCCAAGATATACGAAGTGCACTAAAGAGCTATTTTTCAAAATTTTGTTGTCATGCGAGAGAGATAGACAGGTTACATGACATTTCACCTTAACCGTTGGTTGTTTCAAATCTGGGACAAGGCAGTATACCAACTGTCAGTTGCCAACGCACCATTAAAGATGGCTCGTTTATCTATATCGGCAGGGAACGTATATTTTTACATGGGTTACAGTATCGCATCTATATCCATTTACACAAATTTACAAATCAATTTTTTCGACACGAAACCGTTTAAAGTGCAACTTTAATTACTTTAACATTAATTAAACTATTTACATATTGATGATATCTAATATGAATATTGCAATGTTTAAAAAATTACTAAGAATCGCAATAATGCTCATGAATTATATATTAACTAGTGAATTATTATTTTTGCACTCTTTGTCAATTGTTTATGATTTAGTAAACGAAGTTTATTGCAATCTTTTGGATAAAGATGACTGTACAATTAATTTTCATGTATTAATTATATTGTCAAAAGATTATTTTACCTTTTCTCAATTTGTCCCGAAAAATTTGCTTAGGGTAAGATGTAAAATTGAAGTACAACAAAATTATATCTAAACAATTTTTTATACTGATTGAGCATATATATTAATTCGCAATTATTCGCTTCGTAATAAATCAATGTGCATTTGACACCTACACTAAAACAAAAATGTGTTCAATTGAAATACAGCTTTGGGAACAATCTAGGTGGGTCACAGAGAAACTCAAATATGCATTTCCATGTTATTTTCGGGGTTAATTGATTAGAGTGTTGATGAGTGCGACTTTGTCTAACTAACTCGTATAACTACGATTTCCATGTACTGTCTAGCATAAATTATTGCCACTCGAATTGCTGCATCAACATTATACTGTCTTTCTCAATTTTGTCCTGATAACTGATTTATCTAGCCATTGCTTTCATTCGCTGAAAAAGCTCATAAGTTGAAAAAACTCTCACTATTGTCCTTTAAAAGTGATTTAACTATCTCGAGCAAAATTATTAATTCTCGTAAATTTTGCTTCACAATATTTAATTCAACAATGGCTTTAGAAGTCCTTGTTATGTTGTTCTGTTTCTCAATTAACGGTACGATCATCTCAGAAATATTTCTGATGAACTTTGTTATAATCATTTTGAAAACGAAATACCAAAATTAAATTAAAGAAAAAATCCGACAACAAATTTTTATTTCGAGTCAATGTATTTTCTAAGTACTTGTTTGACACTACTCGGCTGAACACTGGTAAACAACTTTTCGATCGACGTGTTTTAAAATAAAACAAAAAATACATACTTAGTGTTTAAATGGTTTTCTGTTTCATTTCAAGAGTATTTTACAGGAAATGTTTTAAAATAGGTTTAAAAAATTACAAGACTTGCATCAATGAAGTTGCGTTGAGGTTTGATTATAGTTCAGTTCTGTTTTGGATTGGTAAACAAAGCCTCACACATAGCTAGAAATAATTAATGAAACAAGTGCAGGCTCTTCGAAGACGAGAAAAACTGTTTATTTAAATATCGGGGAGCGACGGAAAAAAATATGATATCGGTATCCATATACAGTTGAGGTTCTACGTTAAACGTTTCGAAATAAAACGTCACTATAGATTATAACGTTTGGATAAAATGTTTGGCAGGATTTCTAATATTGAACCCTGAAATATTTTATTATAAAACATTTTTTTGCAGTGAAATAACTGCGAAATTGAGATGAACCGTCGGGACAATTAGTTGTTTGTTTTCCGTAGGCGTAACGACAAATTTAGCTTGCATTTCTTTGAAGGCGCTAAAAATCGTCATTATTAAAAAACTGAGAGATGAAAAAGACTAGCGCTCCGTCTTTTTTTTATCGTTTGTCAACTTAGAGACGGTTTCAAGTGCGATTGCAGCGTAATTTTATGAGGCAATTTTTCCTCTGTGCATAATTCAAGTGTCTCCTTTTAAAACTAGGATTTAGTCTCTAATTTGTTCAGCGTCTAATCCTTTTTTGGCCTACATTTGCTATGAAGATGCCTCGGAGACGCTTCATTACTTTTTCTCCCTTCCCTCGTCTCTTTCCCTCGGTTGTGATTAAACGTGTATTTCGTTCAACATTTCGTTCCGATCGATAGTGACAAAAAAAGCATGATTAAAACATTGTCCATTCTTTTATCATTCTTTTTTTTTTGCAAAAAATTATGAACCGTCGCCGGGAATCTCGGTCGTTGAACGACGTCGTTCTTTATTGACTTTTGAAACTAAATATGTCCCAGGAGAGAGCAACGGATATTTTAACATCTGAAAAAAAATATTGCGAGCTGAAGAGTCCTCGATTGCACCGCGCTCCTAGAATTCGTTGGTACGTTGAATATTTTTTTTTCATTAATCTAACAAGTAGAAACAAAATAGCTCGAGTTACGAACGAAAAAGGTATATTTTCATATCCGGGACATTGCGCGTTGGCCATTTATTTGGATGCAGCGATAACATGTTTGTGTAAAAAAATTAGAGTGGCCGGAAAAGTGGACGTTTTGATAATCGTCGATTCAATCACTTGGAGGTAAATAGGAATAGCAAAGTAGATCGATCAATTAATTGTTGAAAGAATGGGCGCGCAGTTTTTGTCTGCGCGCAAAAGCGAGGGATCGATTGCATTTCATTTCCCCGGACAATTTATTTTGATTCCACTGCCGACTATACGAAAGTGGGCTCTAACACATTGTGACAAATATTATTTAGCATTCAATTTGATAAGTTGATTCCCGCAGGTGTTCATTTTGAGATGATAATCATTCGTGGCATCTCAGATGAATGCATCAGGTAACTTCGGCGCTGTTCTAGCGGTAGAAGCTCGTTACTCGCTCGTTACATAATTTGACAGCAAGTTTTGCCCAGGTGTCACCTCCTCCCCTTCTGTCAGCTTCTCCTTAAGTTTTACCAAACTTCACTAGGCGTTTCTTAAACACGCGAGTGCGCCTTGTCAGTGAAACCGTGTCTTGCAAATTTCGTCTTACATTACAAAAGGAAACTTATTCCACAAGAAATATACTTAGCGCGAACCATTACTTTGACTAAATATTCATTAATCATAATCATGAGTCTGGTAATATCTAATGGATACTTATTAGCAAACGTTTTTGCTAGTGTTTCGTAATACTGAGAAATGATGGCCAATAGAGAATTGTTAAAGATGTTATAGTTATTTCGGTCATGCTTTTAAAAGTTCATTCATTTTTTTTTGTTTCCTGGTTAATAATTTTGATGAAAATATATTAAAAAATTAAATATTTATTAAAACTTTATTTAGCCACATATAAAATACATAAAAATTGATATCAATCATGGGCAGTTGTCAAACATCAAGCCATCACCATTGCCGCTAGCATGGGCTGCAGTGGTTCACCGACCGTTTTGTCGGAAACGGAACATTCGACTGTTGACACTCAAAACTTTGTGTTCAACTTATTATCAAATGAAACATTTGTGTAATAATGTTTACAATTTTGTGCTTCCTATTATTGAATTTTACAGTGAAGTATGTTATCTTCTGTGCAAAATCTTCGTAAGTTGTTGTGTATTACAGATCATGACAAATATACACGGTATGGTATTAAAATTTAACGTCAACATAAAACACATTTTAAAAGCTTTCATCATGGTCATATATATAAATATTTTATTGTTTCCCAGTACTAGATCGGTATGGAAACGGCGTCGATTGCACTCCTGTCTAAGTATCGGTTAAACATTGAATTACAATATTTTTAATGACAACCGAAATACGGGTGTGATTACTGTGTCAATACTGAGTCGTATGTATAAGTCTGACAGTTTCTACATGAGATACACTTTGTTATTAAGATATGTTGTATTATATTCAATTTATTACTAATAAAAATTATTATTTCAAATATTAATTGGTCTTATTATGGGCAATCAAAAACAGAAAATTTCCACCTAATCTGGGTTACGTATGAGAGTAACGAATAAAGCTTTAAACTGGAAATTACAATAATTATTGATTAATTAAGTTTTCCTGGCCGGGAAATTTTTACCCATTACATTCTTTGGTACTTAACATTAAACTTTCCAAAATATATTTTGCCAAAATGAAATATATCTATATAGCAAACAACAAATATAATTAAGAAAAGAAAACCTCAGGATTTTTTTGAGAATCTGAGAGAAATGAGTTATGCCAAATTAGAAAAAACTGTCATGTTTTTTCAAAAAATAACCCAAATGAACATGATGGTACATCCCACAATGAGATATGAAAAACTACCAGGAAATGTGAGGCAAACCGTCTGGGAAATACAAGTACTCAGATGAATTCCATCAGGAAGCTGGCAACATTGAAGAACAAACGAGGCGTCATAGATTGAATGGCGAAAAAAATGGGAAGTATAGGAAAAGTGATCGGCTGTTTAGGCTCTTGGTCGTGAGTATTGTTTGCGCGTTGTTGTCTCACCCAGAGAGCGTTGCTATAGGAAACGGATCTGAATGCCGTGCGCGCACATGCGCCTCCGCTAAAAATTCGATCTCAATTCGATGGCGGCGAATGTCAAGATTGCATCGCGTCGATAATAAATTGTAACAATTCAACCGAGAATGCATTTCGCTCGTGAAATTGAAAGAGTTCTGTTGTGCTTTTGCCATTCCATTGATATTCATTCGGCCTTTTCAAAAGCCCCTTTCTAGTAAATGAATCTATAAGTTGATTGCAATCCGACTGGAAGCAGATTTTTTAACCCTTTAGTATACTTTATGAAAATGAGGACCCACAAGTTGAGTCAACGAATTTTTCTAATCCGCTTGATTGCACAATGAAAATCCAACAGAGATGTTTGATCCGAAAAAGTTAGATGAGAATCGCGCGAATCTTGCATCCTCGTGCAGCTTTTTTTCCAGACACTTTTCAAGTTTGCGTCGATGCTGCGGGATATACGATCCTTCCAGCGATTCGTTATTTGGCTTGAATTTAAAGTTGGCATTGTTCGCGAGCGTGTGCACCAACACCGCCGGATAAACTTACTTTATTCAGCGGCGTTGCCTATCCTGCAGCGCCTGCGTTCAAGTTTCAAGTGCCATTTAGTAACTTGGCATGATTGTCAGACGCAAAAACATCCCACTTTCTTGCACATCTTTTTAAAGGAATAACTATTGCCCAGCCATAAAACGACCCTCTTCGAACGATTTTAATGATCAAGCCATATTGTTTTGAATTTTTCACAACTTTATGACTTTGATTGATTTGTTTAATTAATCATTCTTTCATTCAACACGTATTAAATAGTATCATTGTATTAATAGTAGAAATCATAAAAATGATAAATAATCGTTATTTATCATTGTCAAACAAATGATGAATAACGATAAAGTATCATGAAAAATAGTAAACGACCACGCCATCGTGTAGTGGACACCGTGAGCTCTCATTGGAGTACCTACAGAGCACGGCTTTGAAAACTAGAGAAAAGTCAAAAAATTGTAACATAACCTCAAAAAATTAAAAACCCATTTTTGGAAGTTTTTTAAGGTTTAAGCGTTCTACGATTTTTTAAGGTTTCCTGAAATCGAGTGTGAGCATATTTTTCTATGTGAAGATTTCTTATCAACAAGAAAATTGTATTGTAAGTATGACAAAAAAATGTATTAAAGCATTATTCATTCAGATGGAATTAAATAATTCAAATTATGAATTTTCATTTGGAAAAACTAAATGGATAAATGGAATTTTTTACTATATTTTGATTAATATTGTTCTAATTCTAATTCATATTTCAATAAAAATAATTTGCCTATTGCAATGTATTATATTCTATTTATTATTTTTGTAGTATTGATTGAAAAAATTATTTTTATTAACTCATTGCTTTTAAATCAATGAACCAATAAGTTACCATAAGTGAGACCAAGTAGTTTCTTTGTAATAAAAAACAGAATCTATTACTTTGAAATATAATCCTTTATCTTCATGTGCTTAAAAAGGTTTATTTTCCTAATATTACTGATTATCTTTTTTTCCGTTTCCATTTTGATATGAAAACACAGATCCAACAAAGTCACAGTCACTATTGTCAGTTGATATGAAAAATGTTCCCTTGAAATCCATTCTGCGTAGACGGCCAAAACCTAGAATACGTTAAAAATATAAATACTAGCCAAATACTGCACAGCTTTGTTAAGGTATGAAAAAAAAATAAAAATAAATGTTTTCTTTTTTGTTTACAATACAACATAACTGTCGCAAAAATAAGTTGAATCTTAAAAAGTATGCTACGGAGTTCTTAAAAACAGCCAACCTTGGATCAGTGTTTCATTTTTGAATGATATCTGCGCCATCATTTATGATAGTCCACACAGTATACTTTCACGATGATCTTACTTGATCAATATTTATAATTTTAAACTTTCTTAAGTCGTACTGTACATTGCTATCAGATGGAAAGTTGTCAGTATTTCTAAATTGATCGTTGTCATAATCATTTTCACAAACATCTCCAATATTATTATCTGTAAATCAAGTATATATCTGAATAAATTATTATATACGTTATACATGAATTTCATTCACTTGCAATTTCTATATAACTGATCTGGGATGTGATAAGAAGAATTGTCTTCAGTGTTAATAATTCCGTCACCATCAATATCTTTATCACAAATATCTCCACACGCATTTGTATAAGTTTGACTAGGATTGAAGATATCTGGACAATCATCTAAGTTATCTTCAATGCCATCGTCATCCTTGTGTTCATCCGCGTCGCATACATCTTCAAATCCATCACCGTCAGTATCGTTTTTCTTTTAAATAGAGTTATTCTTGCAATTATCGTAAACATTTTCGACATTATCATTATCAGATCTTTTTGATATCTCTTTAATATTTTCATACAATTATTCATCTTGTTAGACAATCCTGGAATGAAAATAATATTTTACTTGTTACTATATTATTGAGTACGAAAGTATTTTCAAGGAAATTTTCCAAACAAAATCATTAGACTATCCTTATCCGTATCATCGTCACAAGCATCTCCTATGCTATCACAGATATCTCCACGAGTTTTACTATCAGAGTCTTTCTGATCTGGGTTAAATTTCACTGGGTATTTATCTTAATCATTCAATAAGTTGTCTTTATCTGCGTCTGCATCGAAAACATCCCCCAAATTAAAATTTTCAGCATCTTCTTGACCGCTATTCAGTATCAATGCACGGTTTGCATCGTGACAATCAGCTTCTAAACAGTCTATAACTCATTTGGATGACTATCCAAATTAGTATCGTTGCCGCATTTTTTATCATTTCCAGTCTATCCAACTTTTCACTGTAACAAAGAATAGCAGAAACCTTTGTCACATCATATATGAAATCGTTTTCATAACAAACGATACTGTAACTATAGCTAGGAACTACATGGTGAATCCAACCTTCCAGGCAAGGCAGTATAACAAAATTGACATGGAAAAACTAACCAAGATCAAACAAATAAAATATTAAGAACATGATACGTAATTCAAATGCGATTGAGAACTCGTTGTTTCCTCTAAATTTCTCTATAAATTGTATTTAATTGTCACTTTGTGGAAACATAGTCTAGAAGATAATTTTTATTATTTATAAAAAATTTTGGTCCCAAGGAACTAAATAAAAATAATTTGTTAACGTGAATAACAAAATAATGCAATGAAATGCAAATCAATCGCAATCAACATAAAATTTATAAACATAAACTACGACAGGATGGTAACATTGACTTGGATAGGGACAACAACAGAGATATTGACAGTGACAAGGATACAGATTCGTATAGTGAGGTAAGAGTCAGAGATTGTCTTTTTTTAATTTTTCTGTTGGAATTTGCCGACAAAATATGAGACATGGATTGGGACAAAGATAATCACCTGTTTGAAAAAATGTTTATAATCGGCAGATAATTAAGTCGATATACTCCAAAATTGGTCGAATTGACTAACTTCTGGTTGTACGATTCATAAGCTAAACCTTCAGAAGAAAAAACATTAATTAGTAATACATATCCTTTCCCTAATACACAAAATTTTGGATTCACTTTTTCGTTTAGCAACTTTTAGCGTGTTCATGGAAGATTGCTTTTTTTGTCTCATTTCATTCATTTCTAACCTAAAAATTATTTTTTAAATTCGTCATTTCATCTTCTTACCTTTACAAGGATGTTAAT
>JAQQRF010000390.1:0-103705 GCA_030523145.1 Trissolcus brochymenae
TCGATTTTTAATTAAAAAACAATTCAAATTAAAAAATATTTGTTATTAATTATTCAAAATCATCTACTTTTTGCGTACTTTGCGGAACACATCTCACATTTTTTATGGTGCAAAAAACACTCACAATATTATATTACAGCTAGATGCAGTTCATTTCTCTACGGAATTTCACTAGCGAAAAATATTCTGTCGTTTTTTAAAAATCTCGTATGAGTAATCAGACACTATCATTTTTTAATCATGTTGTGAGTTAAAATCTATCTTTAACATTTAAGTGGCAGATGTTATTTTATGAAAATTTTTCATGATTATTTATTGAGATGTTTATTTATGATATTCAGAAAATTCTTCAAACAATTTTGTAATTCAAAGAGGTTCGTTCTATCTAACTGTTACACTCACAAACATATACAAATTAATTTTAAGAATGGTTTCATTAATTTGTGTGTATGTTGAGAAATATTTTTTCACTCAAATAATATATACATTTTAACTGCATCAAATAAAAGTATTTTAATACTTCTTTAAAAATGACTACTGATTTAACTAAAATGAATAATATATACCAAAAATTTCACTATAAGAATTAAAGCTTGATTTATTTTTTAAAATATTCTCGCACGTTCTAAACTGTTATTGAAAAATTATAAAAGTTTTGGAATAAATTATTCATAAACAATGCATCAAGGAAGTCAAAGGATAAAACCAAACAGGATGAAATTATCTTTTTAAATGATTGAATTCAATTTAATTTAAGTCCAAAACAAAGCTTGATGTAACAGAATATTTTTTCAAAGTGTTTTCAACGGTCAAACAAAAGAAGGATACAATGTGGTGTGGTGTAGACGAGAGGCAAAACCATTACATGTATTCCAATAGTGTATTAACTTGAAAGAGATTTAAAACCTTTCTACTTGAATGTATTTCAAAATAACACGCACCTGAAACACGCGCGCGCTCACAAAACACACTTACCATCCGTCTAAGCCGGAAAGATAAATTTTTTGTTCAATTTTATTTTGCAGAAGTAGTTATGCTGCATTATTGTATTTTCGCGGCTGCCTTTCATAAGATGCCAAAACTTTTTTGGCTTTTTAAAAATATACAAAGAGACGCTTTGGTTTCTGTGAGGAAACGCATCCCAGCACACAAACCTAAGTCTTCGCTCTTTAGATGATTATACAGAGAAAAAAAAAAATAAACGGTAACATTGTTTTACCGTTTATTTTTTTCGCCTAGTCTTATAATTTTGCAGTTGACTTTAGCTTCTCAAGCTTAAAGCATTGTTTTCAAGCGAGTTTTTACAAAATGCGGATTTTTATCGAAAAGCAAAAACATTTTTTGTCCATCACTAATGTTGCCTTTTTTTCCATGCCAGAATTTCTTCAAAGATCCTTGGAACACATTCGACTTCATCACAGTCATAGGCAGTATTGTCGACGCCCTGGTCATCGAATTCGGGGTATGTAGAGTTCAAGTGGCCATCACCAAATTTTGAAAATTTGTGATTGTTTTCGACATAATGTCACTGTCTTTTGTGAATATAAATGCGAATTCAAAATGAAATTTAGGAAGCGATTTAAAAAAAAATTATCTAACACGGGTTAAAAAATTTGTCATTGAAACCGTTTTTGTTTCAATTAGGAACGCCTTGCGCGCGTTTCCGATAGCGAGAACATTGACCGGGTAAGTTTTTGGTAACTTGCGAAAAGAATTTAGTTCATTTGTGACGCTGTTCGTAAATAACAAGTTGCTTTAGAACAAGTTGTTGCTGATGATTGACGCTATCAGAAGATTACATAGCTCGTGATCGGTGTTGCGTCAATATTGCTGATTTCCAGTTTTTTCATCTTTTTTGATACTTTTTCAAGTCCTGGTTACACATCACGCAAACATACCTTTTTTACAGGAACAATTTTTTTAAGATATATTTTCAATAGGATTTATTCATACTATTCATTTTATTTTACTTTGGTTTGTTTTTTCTTATAGGATTGGGTCCAAAAATTTGTTTCAATAATAAACTTACTTACTTTATATACCCGACACAAGAACTTTCTTGAATAAAAAAAAATCAGACTACACACCAGGATTGTAGTGTTGGTGACTCAGATTGTTTTTAGCCAATAGCGAAGTAGTAGTTGTCGCGAAGAACGTTTTCCCCCAGTTCGCACCAGCGTTGAAAAATATTGTTTAGCCTGATATTATTTTGTAGATTAAATAAAAATGTTTCGAAATTGCTGACGAGAACTCAGCAGTAAACAGTTGATTGTCGTTGATGGTTATATATTTCCAACAACTGATTTGTTCGCCACAACCCTTGTTAAAATAGATTTACAGTATGCGAATCATTAAAAATGAATAGATATTCATATTTAATCACTAGAAGATATGTGAATTTAATTGTTTGATCGCTTTTGGACTGTTCACATTACAGGAATAGAAGCTGTTTCTATTACAGGAATAGAACCTTCCATTTATAATCGTAATGTTTTCATTCCTTGAAAATTTTCCTCGTAATAATGAGTGTGAAAGAACAACAAATAAACAAGATATTTCTAATTAAACGTTGTAAATCTAGAAAGAGAAATTTTGTAGTTAGAAGTTAGCAATTGTATATAGTGTAGAATTTGTTATGTACGACATTTATTTTGGATTCGAAATATACGAGAAAGGTTTGATCTGCAATGAATGAGAAATACTTATGATTGATCGAGTATCTGCTTGTATTTTAGTTCGTCAAAACAGATTTGAAACAAAAATGCAAATTATTTTTTCAAAGAGTACATGTTTACCTAAACCCTCTACCTAATTATTACGAACTTGTGAGATCTAGATAGTATAAGCAACATTTTCACCAAACTGATAAATTGGAGCTCCGTACGAACGAACTGTCATGAGATATAAAATTGAACGAATCTTCTTTAAACGGTCGTTCAATTTTATATTGAATCATACATAATGAAACCAAATCTGGATACTGGAAAAAAATTTGCTACAAAGATTTGTTATACAATTGTTTAACGGTCTTATGTAAGATTGACAGTGGCGTAAGCATGGAGCCAAGAGTTCTTTCTGCCTCAAAGAATTTTGGATTTTTTTGGTTAAGTGCAATTTTCTCTGTCCTCTGCAGGAAAACTTCATCAACGTTGGTTTTCTCAGGCTCTTTCGTGCTGCTCGTCTCATCAAATTACTCAGACAAGGATACACTATACGCATATTACTTTGGACTTTTGTTCAGTCATTCAAGGTAAAACTTATAATAAAAATATATGAACGCACATTAAGGTGTCAAAGATGTAATCAGAAATTAATTTGAATTTTCTTTGGAATTTGTGTGAAATAATTTTAAATTTTCTTTTACAGGCGCTGCCTTACGTATGTTTACTTATAGCAATGCTGTTTTTCATTTATGCTATCATCGGCATGCAGGTACGATAACGCACACTACAAATATAATAATAACTGATAGAAAATTTAATTTAACAATGAAAAAGAATAGAAACAAATGTAAATTTTAAATGCATTGAAGTATGAAAACGAAATATGAAAACAAATTACATCTCGCCGTCAGGTGTTTGGAAACATAGCTAATGATCCAGGATCAGCAATAGAACGTCATAACAATTTTCAATCATTTGTTGGCGGTCTAATGTTACTCTTTCGGTGAGTCGGGCAGCCGGACTTAAAAACTACTAAGTTCAAATGTTGTAAAGTTAGTTAGCTAACATCGTAATTGTTTGATATTAAAACAAAGCTGCTCGACATTATTTAGATCCTAATTTGATTGTGCTTCTATAGTATTACCAAATTATTATTATCCCCTTTAATAATTAATGCAAATATTACAAATTAGAATTGCAAATAGTCTGATGGGCTCCCTTGTTAACTGTCGAAGTATGTTCGGAACTTAAAAACCAAAAATCGACAAATGAAAACGTAAAATGATTTAAAAGAGTGAACAAATCGTTTGGTTCAATATTTTTGGTTACGTCCAATTATTTTGACTGTACAGGTTTTTGGTAACATCACCTTAAACGAGGAGACCTCGATTAACAAGCACAACAATTTCCAGAGCTTCATACAAGCTCTTATGTTACTCTTCCGGTAAGTGCGCGATCAAAGTGTTGGTTTTTTGGTTTCACTGATGTCATCGTGATCATATGATTTAACCTAAGCCTGTTGTGCTGCTTCTCCACTTTGCAATGCCGCCTTTGAAATAGTTTCAAGTTATCATTTTTGTCACACCTCTGAATTAGTTTTGAAAAGTAAAGCAGTTTGGATGTTGTTTAGTTAAGATGATTAGCAGTTCATTCATTAGATTTTGTTTTGTATTGCTCATTACAAAGTTTGAAGTAATCAGTCTGTCGGTAATTAACTTGAACAAATTTTTTCTTTAATAGGTGCGCCACCGGTGAAGCGTGGCCAAATATAATGCTGTCGTGTGTAAAAGGACGAAAGTGCGATCCAAAAATGGAGAAAGCTCCAGCGGAAGGCTGCGGTTCGAACCTTGCTTACGCGTATTTTGTATCATTTATTTTCTTCTGTTCGTTTCTTATGTTGAATCTTTTCGTCGCTGTAATTATGGACAATTTTGACTACCTCACTCGGGACTCGTCAATCCTGGGCGCTCATCATCTCGACGAATTTGTTCGGATATGGGCTGAATACGACCCCAACGCCACAGGCAAGATCCACTACAGCGAGATGTACGACATGCTCAAAAACATGGATCCACCGTTGGGATTCGGCAACAAATGTCCATATAGACTTGCATATAAAAAACTTATTAGAATGAATATGCCTGTCGATAACGATGGAAAAGTTAATTTTACCACAACGCTCTTTGGTTTGATCCGCGAAAATCTTAGTATCAAAATGAGATCTGGTGAGATTTAATTTTTAGAATCAAAGATGCGTTTTTTTATACTTTGTTACTGAAAAGATGCATTTTTTACAGCAAAGGAAATGGACCAAGCTGACGAAGAACTCAGGGATACCGTAAGAAATATATGGCCCTTGCAAGCCAAGAAAATGTTAGATCTTCTTATACCCAGACGAGAAGGTAAACTAACTTTTGTTTCATCTGTCCGATTGATAGTGATTAGGAAAAAATTAATGGATTGGATTACGTTACAGAATACAGAAAAGAGAGGCATCTCACTGTCGGTAAGATTTATGCTGGGCTTCTAATACTTGAAAGTTGGAAGAACACCAGATTTGGTCAAATTGAACCGGCAGGAGGTTCTAAGGTAAAAATCTTGTTTTTAATTGTTTTTTTTTTTTTTTTTTTTTTTTTTTTTTTATCATTCAATTTTTCTAAACAGGATAGTCGAAATAAAAATTGTCTCTAGTTCTAGAGTTTCTCTAGCCTAGCTATAAAACAACCTGAAAAATTTATAATAATTAACTACTTATAGTGTTCATGATTTAAAATTGAGTATTCCTTAAACGAATTGACATTCTAAAGAAACGTTCAAACAAGGAGTTTCTCAAATGTCTATAACAATTAAGAAAAGATTACTAAAAGGAAAACTGATGCAATCAATTTTTAATGGTAATATTTGAACCGCGACTACGAATTACAGCCCAAAATTAAAATCCATGAATGTGTAGTTCAAGTTACGGGTTTTCTAGAATCCAAGCAACTAGAAAATATTTTGTGAAAGACACTTTTAAACTACACTTGAGAATTACACTAAAATTTTTTAGAGAATATCACACTGATTATTTTAAGTTCACTTAATATTTAGTATATAAACGTTTCAATTTTCAGTTCTTTTTGTAAAATGGAAATACTTTGTTTCAATTTCAACAAGGTGTCTAGCGTGAATGTCTTGGACTTTGACGAAACATGGCAGTAGTTCACTTAGCCAATTCTTAATGTTCGTAGAAAAGTTTGACTAAAAAAAATAATTCTTAGTACATTAAATTGTCTGAAAAAAAGGTTTTTGACGTTTCAATGTTCAATATATTTTATTATTTTCAAACACGTCATTTTTTTGCAATTTTTTAGAAACGTCATAGAATTTAGAACTGTTTATTCACGTATGTAACTTGCCAAAATTACTCTAGCGTCCGTTGTGTCTCAAGTATTGTCCTAATTTATGTGATAGACGATTACAAGAATTATGGTAAAAACACAATGTGGGTGAAATATACGAGATACCTTTTCGTTTTCTCTTTGTTTTACAGACAGATAACGATCTTATCGATACTGAAACTGCTGGGCAAAGTCCTCCAGCCCATGCGGTAGTATTCGTAACTTTCTTATTTTCTTATCTTTTCCCCCAATAAATTTGCTCCTCAAATCAATAAACTTACTACAACAAAATTTAAACAAATAAACTAATTATTGCTTATTTATGAAAAGAAAGTATAATAAAAAATTCTACTTTTAAAATTAAGATCTTTTATTGGACATCAATTTTGAATTCTTGTTTCAAATCTTGACTTTCAAATATTTTCCTAAAGCATAAATTTTGATACATAAAATGTATTCAATTTATATATTTAATTTTCAGCATAAACTTTGCATCAATGGTTTCTTATTAAGAAAAGTTTGTCATAAGTTTATTGAACCTTGCAGCACCCATATTAGATGATTTATAGCGTTTCAACTTTTGTTTAGCATCATGATATGAAAATTAATAATTTTATTATTTTTATTATTTTTTAATGCAATTATTAGAAAGCAATGCATCCGTCATCGATCTGTCTTTACAATTTGCTTATTATACTGTGAAAATTCTATCAATTAAGTTAAATAATGATAAATGATAAATGATTTTAAAATGTAGATTTTTTTTTTAAATTGTAAAGATAAGTCCGAAGACAACGATCGTACTGATTTAAGGATCGTAAACACGTTCACATGCAAACTGAATTTTCTTTTACGGCCCCTAATTAGGCATCACTATAATGGCATTTTAGAGCTGCTGTTCAGCGTACCAATAATATGATTTTTTAGTATCCAACTATATGATAAAAATAATCAATAAATCACAAAATTTTCAGATGGTATATTTGAAAATCCAAAATGGCTTACATTTTTTTACACTTAAATATTAAAATATGACAAAATACTTTCTGAAAATTTGCTAGAACTTCGCAACGCACGTACTTTTTTCTTAGAGATTAGTCTCGAAAGATATTAGAAATGCAATTATATATATCGACTGTGATTAAAACCAGTTTTGACGCATTCGTGAAACAAAGCGATGTATAAAATTGTAAACTAAGTTTAGTTATATTTGAATAGTATAACCAATAGAAATATTAGTGTAATTAATAGTACACTAAATAGTACCGCGTTATGAAAATGTGGGTCTTTGCCTCGACATGATAGTTATGTAAGTAATAACCTTGGTTTATCGGGCTCCTTGAACTTGAAGCCTAAATCACAAGCTCTTATTAGTCTCTTTAAAGTCATAGTCATGCCTTTTGCCTCAAAAAAACCTTATTGCATAATTTTCTTCCATTTCTCTTCTTAGTTTTGTCGCCTAATATTTGATTGGCATCACTTTAGATCTTAGAACAAATTTAATGATACTCTGCCTTGAATTCGCTACTTCAATAATTCAAAGTGCAATTTTATATTCCAGAAACGCACTCATTTATATGATCATTTTCACTAAAAACATTATGACGTGTGAAAAAATCCTATTCTAAGTGCGTTTCTTGAATAAGCGTTTGCTCACATTTTAACTAGCATTTTGTTTAGAACTGTAATATTGTTAGTAGATTTCTGGGCTGACATTTTTTCAAATAGTTGATAGCTATGTTATGAAACATACATTACGCTATCTTGCTAGCACAGAATACAAACAGCGTCTTCAAACGAGATGTTTCGAACAAAAATTTCGATGTTTACAAAAAAACCATTAAATTATTGGGAGTACATTCAAATTGATGCATCACTGGTGACAAACAAGTTCTATCTTTACTGTCGATGACTGGCAACGAAAATATTTTTTAAAGTCATTTTCAGTAGGTATCACTTGTCGTTTAAACAAAACAAAAAAAAAGTGAAAAACAAACCATTAAGAAAATTTAAAAATTGAAATTTTGATTTAAAATAAATATGATGGATTAAAAATTGCAATTAAGTTATAATCAACAAAAAATTGATCTGACACAAATAAAATTATGCGATGCATAAAACGATGATGAAATGAGCCATTAAATTCAGTGCCAATTATGGAACATAAATTTCCTATAATAGAGGTAAATTGAGTCTCTGCCTTTCTGATAGAACACAAATAGCACTGGAAGAATTTAACACAACTTCACTTAAACTTGAAATTAAATATTGAACATAATACTGTGTAAGATCACTATGCACATTATTTTTGTATAAAATTTGATACCGTTGGTATGATAAGAATATTTCAGATGTATACAGGGTTTTTCTTAATTTTCATAAATTGATTCATCGGTTCGTTGAAAAATTGAATCCACAACTTAAAAACCATTTTTATTCTTATAATGATCGCTTGTTTTCTTTTTCTCTTATCGCTCTAACTTTTTGATACTGCGGTATAAACTTTTATTTAACAAATTTGTTTCCACGTCTGCAATCAATTCTATTTGTAATGTTTTTTATAATAATTGTTAAATAAAATATAATTAAACTAGTATCATAATTTTTGCTAATTAACTAAATAAAACAGCAGATATTGAAAACTTGTTTGTTAATGCATGCTTATTATTTTTGTAATACTCACACTAAATGAACAATTTTTAATATAATTGAATATAATTATAGTTCATAAGGTAATAATTCCATTTTTATAAAGTATTAAATCGTAACATTAGAGAAAACATATACAGGCTTTCAATTTATAAAGTTGAACTGTTCAGTTATACAAAATAAGTAGTTATTAATTAGTAATTTTATAAGCTATATTAATTGATCAGAAACTACTGAACAATTCAACCTGAAAAACTTGAAGTTTTGATATTGCATAAATTTACATATTTGCAAGCAGAATAAGCCCATTTTCATTCCTAATTTAAAATTTAACTTTTCAATTGTTGAAATCAGTCATTACTAATAAACGAATTATTTATTAATTCTCTGTTTTGATATTTTATTCTATAAATTTGTCCAGTAGAACAAAATTATTCTTTTTTTAATACTACTTGAAAAATTAGATTTATTTTCAATTAATTTAATCTTGAATCCAAATATTACCTATTCTGTCTGCAGGTGTTCTTATGACATGATTATACACGTCTCATGTAATTCAATAATCTAATTAATGATCAAGCCTCCATTCTATCGTGCTGTCATGCATGACAAATTTTTCAATTTTCTCCTTATGACACTCTGCACCGATACTCTTTTTGAGCATGACTTAAAGCATTAACGCAGTTTAGTCACAAGTGTGTCTTTCTTTTTCCTTCAATCTGAACAAAAATTCTATTAACTAGTCTATCAAACTTAAAGTGGATTAAACAATTTTAGACGTTCGAATTTTCTGCTACAATCACAATTTTACATCAAAAACTGTCTACAACGTTATTCCACTTTGGGTTGAACAAATGATAAAGCGATATAAATAACAGTGACTGAAAAAGAAAGAGCCGAAGACGCGAGAAACAAAAGCCTGTATCTGTACGTACGCCCTAAAAGCGTCAAGTCTGCCAGCTAAAAGCTTCCAAACTAATACTTTAAAATAGTCAAAAGTATACTTAAGCATTAAGAAAGTGCGAAAACAAAAAACATGACACTGGTCTTATAAGGGTTTCACACGTTCAAACAGCACTCAGGTTTCTTCAACTGCATTTTGGATGCGACCGCGGTAAGCCATCCACCTGGAAATAACCATCATGGTAGCAGAACCAACAGTATGGAGCCGCCACTTGTACCGGAAAAGGAACACCCTAAGGAATCTCCAGACGAGGAAGACGGACCCCTCAGATCTCTCGTTGCCGCCGAACAACGGAGACAGCGCAGCATCAGGTGATTGACATTTTAATTTCCAATTTTATTTCAAATTAAAAATGATTCTATAAGAATTCATATTAGATCTAGCGTTGAAACGAAAAAAATTATTGTGCAAAGAGATTTTAATTCGTCTGTTTGTTTTACAGAAATAAAAAGGTGAACTGGAAGACGTCTCGTCTGTACGATAAACTCGAGAGCAACGACGAGAGTAGTCAGGGCTGGGGTGGGTCTGGGGCCGTAATTCATTATGAGGATCGCGCTCCCGACCTAGAACCTTTATTGATCGAGTCTTACAACAATCAAAATCATGATCATCATATATCAAACTACGATTCAAACAGTGACCGACATTATCACTACCATCACCACTACCATCATCATCGACCGTACCATCAACATTGTTCGATCCACCACCGAAAGGTGTTTCAACGGACAAATTTTAATTGAAGTTTTTCAACCCAATTTTTTCATATTTATTCAATACATTTTTTATAGGTTTTTATAACAGCGATAATTAGATTAATGTCCGAGTTCATTTTTAGAGAGACTACCATAGAAACTGCATTCTTTCGTTTGATTTCAAATTGTTCATCCTGCAAGAATTTGACAGTTGAAAAAATTAACAGATAGTCGTACGATTTTAGACAGTTTCTTTTTTTTTTCATCTACTTATTTATTTTTTCCTCAAGGGATTGCTTTATTTTTGTTAATTATTCAAGTTCTTAGTTTACGGAAAGTTTTGTAACATGTAACCAGAGTTTAATTCGAATAATTCATAGGCAAAACAATATTGTATAGTTTATGAATGTCAAAAATATTGTCGATATAAAATAGTTAATTCATAATAGGATTCCATGAAAGAAAAAAAGAAAATGACAAAAAAACAATGATCATAGATCTGCCCCAACACCCTAGCTGCTTTCGTAACTTCAAAAGTCATCCGAATGAGTGAAACTATTGACAAGATTTGTAGATGTGTATAATACATGTTTTTCATGTGGCTGGTAAGTACAAATAGAAGCTTTGCCCGGAATCTAAAGGCCACAAAAATCTTCCATCTAGCAGCATGTGCATGTCTCGATACTACTGCATGTCTCAACAATTTTACGAGCAAGCTCATATATATTTATTTTCTTCAACTCTCGCAAACTTTACTTTTACGATTAGTTTCATACACACTTAAATCGTAACTCTTAAAATCCGAATCATCAATTTCATAGTGCCCGATGATTGCTGCACTGATTAAACAGAGGCAAAAGGCACTATGTGAAAGCAAAAAAAAAAGTTCATCAGAGGGTCGATGGCATCGAACCGACAATTCATTTATTTATATTTATTTTGATGGCAGTGTGTATTAATTGAAACTCAGGTTTATTCTCACGGTTTGGTATGGTTTGGTTTGATTAACCCTTTGAAGTGCATAATACAGTTACCAAGAATGTTGAATTTCATTTAAATCGTCCATCACCAGAAAATAGCTTCGAAGGGTTGACATTTTAGAACTTTGGTGTTACTCTTCAATGTTTAACTCATTCATTTTGTAACTTTGTAAATAGATGGATCTGCAGGACGTCGGGGTTGACGATTCACGGCGCGGTAGTTTGGAGAGTTTGACACACGCAGAAAGGCTTCATCCACATCAAACCACAACACATCCAAGACATCATTCGAGGTCTCCTAGTCTAAGGTACGACTTTGAATGATTTTGCTTTCAACATGCCATATAAAGTAGACAGCACATTCTTTTTTTCAGTAGATCTTTTTTCTAGATGAAAAGTAGTTTGACGCCTACGCTAAATGTGTTACAACAAGTGTGATTTAATTTCCAGGGAATTTTCTCCTGTTTTTTACAGATCATCCTCGCCGAGACACAGACATTATCACGAAACACTTGGATTCTGCGACACCGTCAATAACGTCGTAGAGATCCAGAGGCACACTCATTATCCTCAATTCAACCATCGTCGTAGAAAAGGTACAGTTAGAATGTTAAACCATAGTGAAATTAGAACAAAAGTTGCAGTTATATATATTGTTCAGTCTTTGGCTGATCACTTGAACATTTTAATTTTATTCGGTAATAGTAACTATGATTTGTGATTTAATTTGATGATTCTGTCTTTGCGATGGCATTATGTCTTTGAATGATGTAATGATGTAACTTGATTGTAATCTATTATTTCATTCTGTTGTGCCACAGACTATTACGACCACAGCGATTATTACGACGACGGTACGATTTTTTTTTTCATCATTCCGAAACCTCTTTATAACTAATTATAGTTTCTCAGTTTGCCTCGTAAACTTATTAACACTCCACATCTTATTCTACTTGGATTTTAATTTTGTACTTTCAATCTTGATTCAACCAAAAAAAAACCATTTTGTAAACAATTTTCCAACAAAGATTTATCATTTGTTTTTGTTCATTTGTTTTTCTTGTGTGTCCAGAAGTAGATTTATTAATTGCACCATTATTCTTTACTCAACAGTAACTATTACAAATACGTAGTAAATCAAACCCAGTAGTTTTCAACTCTACTTGAAATACCAAACATATGACAGCACGTAAACACACTTAGCGAAAAGTTTTGTACAAATGACTAGACTTCTAATGAAGTCTCACGCATACTTTTTTTTTATTAAAATTGAAACAACATGTTTGCATCTACGATCTAAAGGATTGTACATCATTTTTTAAAGCTTAGCAATTTCATAGGAAGTCATAGATATACTTAATGAGACTTGGCACGGCCATATCGCGCATGCTGTAAACTTTTTACAAATATTTCAACTGTTTTTTCATTATAATTGTTTTAATTAAACAAATAGGGTTACAAATCTCAGACCACTGAATCTGTTAATGAATTTTAAAAATAGTGTAGAAAATCATCCTTGGTACTACTTCCATAAATATTGCCATACAATTTTTTCGCAAATCATTAACAACAATTATTTTCACTTCTCAGTATATTTTGCTTCAGCAAAGCTACCCCAAACATTTTAGTTATACGTTATTGAAATGTTAACAGAATTTGTAACATTTTTTATTATGAATATTTAATCATGGCAAATCAGCTTGAGATTAAGTTTTGTGACATTGCACAAATTTTACGCTCTGCCTTTGAGTCACAACTTGCTTTGACCAAATTTGCAACTCACATTCAACCTAAATTGTAAAAGCTTGCGTATCAAATCAGATTGTATGACATTCATCTTTTGCAAGTTCAGATGCATTCAACTAATTTTTTCAGCAGAGAAAATGAATTTGTACAGATTACTTTCATACAGCGTATAAAAGAGTTTATATCAACTGATCATGTTTTGATCGTCATCAAAAAATTATATCAATTTATATCATGACCTTTGAGGTAGCTTTTTTAACAAATTAAGAACACTATTGAAGATAATTTCTGCATATATGAAAAGTATAAATCTCGAAGTTGGAAACAATCACATGTGTCTTACACCAAAATTCCAATTTGCACAAGTGAATTCATTTTCCCAGACAGTAGATCATTGAAGAAAACCAATTGACAAACCTTTTTTAAGAGGACTTTGAAGTGAGATGGCTGAAATCGTTATTTTTTCTTTTTGAAAAAAAAAAAAAAGAAAAAAAAAACCAAAAATTAATTGTAAAAGTCCATTTAACCAAACACGAAAAGAAAAATGAAAACAATTTGTTTAGAAAACTGATTTGTCGCCATTTTTTACTTGTCGGTCCCCTTAATCTAGATACCAATTTCCTCTAGAGTCCTAATTCGTTTTGAGATATGAAATTGATAATAAAATAGGTGTACCAAACAAACCAGCTAACAGTTCAATAAGTTCGACAGCAGACTAAGTAACAAGTTTGATTTTGAATTTAGGTCCGTGGAGTGCGTCAACGAGCCCGGCCAGGTCTCCGAGTCCAGTGCACGCGATGACCCATGACCATCAGTACGGGACGACGAGTCTGGACCAGCGTTCGCGGAGTCCAAGTCCGATGGCCGACGGGATCCGGGCGCACCCGCGGTACACGCTGCATCCACACCAGCACAGCTACCCGGTGCTGATGACCAGGCGGAATCAGAGACGCAAACTGCCTCCGACACCAAACAAGCCGTCGTCGTTGCAACTGAAGCCAGCGAACATCAACTTTCCGCGGGTGAACGCGTCACCCACGCGGGGCTTTTTAGGGTCGGCGCAGTACGGGCCCGGGGGCGCGCCTGTCATCGCTCACGGACCCATGAGCTTCGAGCAGGCCGTCGCGATGGGTCGCGGCGGTCGACTCCTGCCAAGTCCTGTACCCAATGGCTACAAGCCCCAGCCGTCGCAGCCCAAACAACGCACTCCCCAAACTCGCAACTCTGACAGCGATGACGATGACTGGTGCTAGCTAAAGTGGCATCTTAAACGACCACGACGACGACTACGACGACGAAGCCATTCTTGTCGTCGTCGTAGTCGCAGTCGCTGCTGGTCCAGCGACGCCAATTTCAAATACGATGTCTACGCTTGCGCCTGAATTTGCGCTGATTATTTTTGTTGTTCGAGATTTTGTTTTTCGTTTGACACCTTTTTGGTTGCATCGTTTTGTAAAAGGTTTCGTTGGATCGTTTAGTGTCATCCTGGTTGGTTGTTTAGTACAATTTTTTATTTTCAATTTGTTGATATGTGTAAGCTGTAGCGAGATTTGCGTTTTGGGATGCAATTTTGAAATGTCAAAGTTACGAGGGAGCATTGAACGATCCGAGGAATTTTTTTTGTTTCTTCTTTTGTTGTTTATTTTTGAATTGTTGAAATTGAAGAACAGATACTGGGGTGATGTGACAAATTATTACTTTGTAAAACATTTAAAACACAATAACCTAATCTCCACCTCGAACCATACTTGTAAGATACCCTCGAGGAGACACATTTACATGTCTAGTAAATTGTCAGCAGAACAAAAATATTTGAGAGATTAACTAAACTGTAAGAACTTATAAGTTTAAAAGTAATTTGTATTTAAAGTGACGAGAAGATGCATGTGAGTCTATACGTTACCGCAAAAAAGAAAGAAAACTTTTTATACAATTTTCTACTTGGAGTCCATTTGGTTTTTAGCCAACTGAATTCGAGAAACCAACAACCGAAAAGTTTCGTTTCATTTCAATCGTGAAAAAAAAAAAAAAAATATACAGTTTTAGTAATGACAGCGGTCAAGCAGTTGTATTCCAAATTGATTGCTTGTTTCTATTAAATTTGGTTTAACGTCGAGGACTTTTACCTTTGATTAAAAAACAGTAGTATGTATTTTGTAAATTATTATATTAAGTGTCGATTCGTTGCGATTGTTATCAGTATTACTAATGTTTGTAGTGATAAATGATGCCGCAGTAACTGATCGTTAAAATGTTCATACATTGTTTTTATTCCAATGAAAAGAAATTAATTATGTTAAATTTTATACAGAAAAATTTTATACTAATGTGAGATGTCTAGTACGAAAATAATTATTATTGTAGAAAAGTGTTGTTAAAATAGCGTTGTATAATTTACAGAATCGTTTAAATACGTTATATAAAGTATATATATATATAAAACCCCAATAAATGAAACAATCATAAGAACTTTGGAAAGGGAACAAATAACATATAAATCATTATGATTTTCAACAATGATTCGTACTCGAATTCGCGATATCATCAAGCCTTCTGTTTTCTGTTGGAATTACAGATTTGGTCGAACTCAGCAGCGGACAGATATGTGCAATTGAAACGTGAAAAAAAAACGAGAAGAAAAGAATATTTTTAATTGACAATTTTTTTGTTCTTTTTTCCACGTTTGCACATTTTTAATAGCCGAACTCGATGAAACCTGTAGTTCTAGCAGGTTTGGCTGCCACCATTCGAACGCGAATAGCAATGACCTGATATTGTTCTGTTGAATCCCCAGTACTGTTATTCTAAGTAGTTCTGAAGTAAAATTATTTCGTGAGATACACAGATAAGAGAAACGCATTTTCACAGCGCAGAAATCAATACTGACTGAAAACGCAAGCGAGATATTTAAAACCTGTAACATACTGCCAATCAGGGGTGGGGGATAGGATAATGACGTTGCAATTATTCACAAGTATATAAACCTTATTCATAATAATTAAACCGATCATTATATATATAAATATATATATATATATCATTTATAAACTGACATGAAAGATAATTGTTATTCTCATTGACCTATCATAAATGGTGTGCGAGCAAACAATTGGAATTTTAATTATTAAATGAATCCATTAGTTGTTCAAGTTTGTAATACGTTGCACCGAGAAAAATGAACTGTGAAAATGTCATCATTTTTCGTATAGTGTACAGAAAATATGAGATCTACTTGAATCTAAGATTGTTCCGTTTGTAAGTTATATTTTTTTAACTAAACGTTAGTTTTATGATCAAAATTTAGGTAACGTGTTGGAAAATATTGAATCAATATCAGTGAAACTTGTGAACTAGATGTTAAACCAGCAGTTCATTTTTCTTCTTTTAAAGCCTTTTCAGTACGATGAAACAAACAAATGCCACCAAATTATGTTACACGAACGACTTTTAATACAATGACGTACACTCGAATGTGTGTAAACGTTTTGAAACCACGCTGTATAATTTTACATCCAAACTTTGTGTAACATAACTGGTGACATTTTGTTTGTTTGTTTTTGGTTTGGTACTTTAAAAGTGCTTTGATTGAATTTGATATTTTGCTGCATTTGAGATGAAAATTCTGGGATGTTATTAATTGCTCTACACTGTATAATAATGTGCGCATCCAGAACACGAAAATGCGAAAGTCTAGCTTAAAAGTCAGCATCTATACGAAGCATAATCCGAATCTCAAGATTTTCTTCCCTCAAGTGCTTTAAAAACTGAATTGTAATTTCGTGCACAATGTGTCGCGACACGCTACTAATAATACATTTAAGAGAAAACAAAATTCAGGAATGAAATAACTAAGACCGTGTGAATTAACAACACGAGGATGTTATCGACATTTTTAAATCTTATTAAATATTAAGTATTTCAATATATACTTGTAGATGTATATATACTTATACACATGTTCTCGTTTAAATCTCTAAAAGACAGGTGACGTGCTGGTCGCGATTATTGATTACAATGAATTTACACGTTAAAAAAAGAAAAAAAAAGGATTATTCATAATTTTATTGAAAAGTGTCATTAGTGACACTTCTCGATACAAGTGATCCATCATCAGTGACAAAACGAATCACATTTATGAAGACTGTTAAACAACTTCTATTACGTTTCTATTTAAACAGATCATTATTTTACGTTGGTTATCAAATGTATCTGTAAATTTACATCGAAGAAAATGTACTTCAAATTTTTTCACACGCAATTACTGATTACACGCAACCGTAAAATTATGAACAATCGGCGTCGAATCATTAGTTGGTCTCTGAAAAATAAAATGGAATAAAGCTGAATGACAAATTACAAACTTTTGATTACACTTTCACTTGAGAGATTATCGAAAGCAGGGCGCAGTGAAACAATGTGAACGCGTGTGCTTCCTTTTTTTTTATTCTTAAGAGTGAGTGTAAAAGAAACCAAAAAAAAAGACGTTGCGCTAGAATCGAAAATAGTTTAACATATGATTGAAATATTTTTCTGTGATAAAACTGAGAAATCGAGTAAGTTTCCGTCATTGTGCGCCGGAACGATTCCAATGAATATTAAATAACATCATGAATTCAAAAGAGTGACTGTATGATTATGACAACCGCACGCGACTTTGTCAGTACTGTCAAACGTCTTCAACGAGAGAAACTCGCGCAAACATTTAGATTCAAATTTGCTTTTGTCCAATTTCTGTGCAAATTTTCATTTCTTATTGACGAAAACCTTGACTTTTAAAACCAAAACGGTAGTGAGAAATTGCAAGTTAGATCTCACCTGAAGCTTACAAACAAAACGTGGGAATTAAAAACTGAAGAGACTCTTAGATAATTGCAAGATCAACTGAACATTTTTGTTACTAAATTATTAATCATTAAAAACATCACTCAAAATGAAAAAAAAAAAAATGTGTATAGCTAGGTGTAAATAATTGCCCATCGACACAAAAATTTGTTTTTTTAAACAACGCATAAATTTAGTTTCTAATTCATTTGAACATGTTACTCGCCAGTTATTTATTTGGACAATTTCTAAACGAACCGCAGCTGATAATTTGTACGATGAAAAAAAAGATAACGTAATATTAACTTTAAACAATTTTTCTATTCATCTATATAATTATATATTGATTGAATTGTAACTTGAATATGAATAATCGCAGTTGAGTATGAAAATTTGAATGAACACCATAACTTCTAAATTACATGTATGAATGAATATGAAGACAGTACATATTATACTGTAAGAAATGCAACCAGAAAAGAATATGACTTTTAATGCAAAGTTCCATTATATTTAACTGAATTCCATCTATATGTATATTTATATTGAGAAATTGCAGTAAAGTTATGAAATAAAAGTGCTTTACAATTGTAACTATCAGTGTGTTATATTCCAAATGTATATTTCTTTCAAAAAATGAACATTTTTAGTAAGCTTGTAGTGTGATTTTCCCATGTTAAAGTGTATTTAAATGAAAAACATTTTTAGTGTTGATCTGATTGTATTTTTTACATCGTATAATTAGCCGGTTAATAATAATTTTCAAAGTATCGTGTAGAATTTTCAGACGCTAAAACTCGATTTAGACTTTCATACTTTTACAAATAAGCGACCTTTGATTATCTCTTGAACTTCGTCTGCAAAGTTGAATGAAGAATTATACGACTTTTGAAACCCAGCTACTGCTTTGAGTTGGTATACAAACTTTAATTTTCGGCCAATACTTTTAAACACATTAAAAATTATAAATAAATATCAATCACGTTAAAGAACAAACCAATTGCTTCAACTTCCGCGAACGAATCAAATTTGTCTGATTTGAATAAAACAGTTTTGAAAGCCATTTTCAACGGTTCTTAGATTCAGCGCAGTTTCATGATTAGCGTTTTGTCATAAATTCGCATCATTTGGGGATTTTTGGTGAAAAATGACTAAATAAATTGTAAGCTCTTATTAGGGGAAGGTCAATCTAATTTTATTATAGATTGTATATATCTTCGAATGTTCAATACGATGTTTACTATATAATACCGAAATTTTAAACGCATAGTATGATTTTGTATTTTTTATATTGAAATCAAAAACGAGAAAAAAAACTGAAACCAAAAAAAACGACAAAAAATAATAAAGGCGAGAGTTAAACGTTGATTTTCATTCATCCTTGATTTTTTTTTCTTTGACTGCAGTTTATTGAAACCGGATTCGGTATTGCAAAATAGATGCATAATTTCGATGATACTGAGATTCTGACAAATTCTCTTGTCTATAGATAGGCTTGATTTTGCATGCTCCGAGTAACATTTTTGTGATATATGAAATCGTAGTAAGAAACTACTCGGGGCGTGCAAAACATCATACAAATCGTGAAGTCATCGACAATGAATACAAAATAAAATCACACTGAGAAAACCAATCCCTCGGTGTTCGAACAAACTCGCTGAATGCGTTTCGTATACATGTTTTATTGCGAGTGAACAAAGAAACACTAAAAAAAAAAATAAACAAAACTTACTACGCACGAACAAAGAACTAAAAAACTTCAGCGGACAAACAAAGGATAAATAAGAACGATACCATTTGTCCACGTACATGTGAAATTGCAAAGTTGATCAGTGGCCCTGCGAATATGTAGTCACTTGTTAAACAAAAGAATCTTGTATGTAAAACTTTGAATATTACTTTAAATAATTAAGAATGTATCAATGATGAGTGCAATAATTATTTAACAAGAACAAATTTATGGTTGAGAGAAAAGACAGTGCGAAAGGACAAGTGAAACAAGTCATAAACAAGTCGCCCAAAATCATGATCTAGGATCACCAAATTGAAAAAATAAATTATGTTCAATTATGTTTTAGATTGAGATGAAATTAATCTTTTATTTGCGCAATCACGCCTTAAAAGTGCCAATATTTTTTGCCCCTGTTGAAAAAATGATATCGTAATGATTACAATAACCAGCTGTAAATGTCAATATGATTTTCTCAGTGCAAAAATTTTCATTGTTCGAATAATCTGTTTGCTGACTTTTTTCACTCGATCCTCATTGTAAACTTGTATATTGATTATTGTATGTATATATACAACACACAGAAATCATTGTTTTTTTTTTCTTAAATGCAAGATTGTACCTTTATATATAAAAAGAAATAATACGTATATATATATATTATAAAAAAATATATATATGTATAGATCGCACACGCTTCGGTACGGATAAACAGACAGTTTTCATCATTCAATCTCTTACAGTCACTAATTTGTAATGAAAACAAAAATGTTCTAACACAAAACTGATGTGTTCAACTTTTGCGATTTCAAACAATTGGTCAACCGATGACCGCACAGCGGCGTGTGCGAACGCATCCGAATGATGACGTGATTCAGAGTTTTAAGAACGGCGAAAAAAAATATAATAATATGATAAGAAAAGTATTCTACCATGGACACTTATCTTTGTCTGAATGTGCCAGCGCGCGGTCATAAATTATAAATTCAAACTTATTTATACCCGGCAATGGCAGCGGAATACTTATACCTTAACTTGAAGATATTACGTACAATATTTATATACGGTGATGCATACAAATATAAATATATATAAATATTTATGTAATATTGCGAAACTTAGTGTTTACCGTCGCTTCGAAATCTCCAGTCATTACTCGCCAGAATTCAACCCGATGACGATTTCAAGTTCATTCTTTTTTTAAGGAAAAAACAAATAAAACATGTTAAAAAACTGAGACAACGTTCAAGTTCATTTCTAAAACCATCTTAACCCCTTGCAAATAATTTTAGAAAGTTGAAGAAACTAATTAATGAATCATTGACTTACCTTTTTTTTCCTCGTTAATTGTTAAATTAAAATATAACTTAATTTAAATGATACTCTTTCAAAAAACGATTATCAACAAAATATAAAAGGTCTGGTTTTGACAGATCGAGCTGAATTTTTTTTTAAGATTTTTATTAAGTTTATCATAGTGATAATTTCAATCGATATAATAATTTATTTTCATGGTATACCAATGTATTCTGAGACTACTCCAACTCTTTCGATTTCAAATGTTGACAATAATTCCGTCACTTTATACACAAATACTCGGTTCATCAATTTAAAACTTTGTCTACATTTAATCCCGTTCTTTTATAATAACTATACCTCTTCATTGCGCGCAACATTAGATTTCAGAAAGAATCGGTGTTGTTGCTCATCGTAGTTTTTTTATGTTCCTTTTTTTTACAATTCCACATTCGGAACGTAATCGTATTTGCAGTATTCGACAAGCGTCACGAAATCTATTGAAAACAAACCGTCCGACTGTAGTAGTCTTTGCACAAACATAAATGTCATTCTCACTTGCATTGTACATTATAAAATGCAACTCAACATCCTAGAGAATTTAATAGACCGTCGCGTCTACTGTAAAAAAAAAGTCCAACCGAAAGCGTGCTAAGTCGTATAAAAAGCTTATGGTTTTCTTCCTGCGCACGTTTCCTAGCCGTCTTCTTAATTCATTTACAGCAGATGAACTGTGACGAGAAATAAAAATGATGCGATGGCGGGAGTATGGCTTCATTATTTCTTGCAAGAGCTGTAAAAAATGCAACCACATGAAACCGTGCGATTTTGCCATCAATGGCTATTGCAAATGTAATCGAAAAATGTCAAACCATAATGTATTTTGAGTTTCGGTTGCAACTTTTACAGAACTTCTGGTCTCGTCCGCCCACTCCCAAACATTTAGTCAGTTTTGTTTTTATCCCTGGTTACTTTTTCTTTTAATTTAATATTAGATAATGTTTTAAAGTACGTCCGATGTAGCTCACAGCGACCGTCAGACGACATTTTTACTCTTTTTTTTTTTGTTTCGTATACTAGCTGTGCAAAACGCACTTGTACTGGTCGCAACAAGCGGACTAATCGACCAAAGCTAGTGGCTTTACAAAATTCAATTCAATACGCACGTTTTTTCCCCCCTCTTTTTCATTTTTGTTCTCTTTTTTTTGTCAGTCATCGTAGTGTCCAAGCTCTAATCGAAAAATATTGCACCACCCCCTGAACTTCATCATTTAATTTTGCATCTTCAATTGAGTCAACTTATGGAAACAACAACAAGATCTAAATTGTTTGGACATTCAAATTGAACCACCCGTCGTTACAAAATTAATTCAACATCTCATACGAAGCATCACATCAATCACATCCATGAGTACCACAAATGTCATCGTATACGTGTAGTTTATATTTTGTTTTCTTAGTAAAAATCATTCGGTATATTATCATCTCTTCAATCGTACACTTGTTTGCTTTCGTTGTTATTTGTCATCTTCAAGGTTTCATCACCACTTTTCTTACACAGGGCTGTGCTAATTGGTATACAGTTGTAGGACCACTCAGTTACACATACAATCACCACTTTTTCAGATCTCAGTTCAATGAAAAACTGTCCTTCCAATTTTTGCCTTTGAATATTTGCTCAAAAAATAATTCCTCGCTCCCATTGCTTCTTACTGTTATGTTTTCTCTGTGTATATTCTTGCGCTACAAACATTTACTAAGTTCTTCATTTTTGTAATAAAATTACAGCGCAATTCGAAAAAATTATAATTGAACAGTTTCCATCTTGGATTATTATACCCTGTAAACAATCAATCTACACAGAAAAATCAAGCAAAAGAGTTGCGCGGAAAACTTTAGTCGACAAATCCGCTAGCGACATATTCATTAACAATAGTTATTAACCATCTATTCGTTTACAAAATGTATCAACTCATGTTCATTTGTCTTGCTCGTTTATATAACAAAACGATAATTTTTATTTATACGCTTCATGACAATGATCGTAATAAGTAATCAAAGAAGAAATAAAAATTACAACTAGATCTTAATGAAAAAGGAGCCCAGTGGCCCAAACAACATGTGAATAAAAATTATCTGAATCACTGAATGCAGCTTCTATATAATATTCATAATTAGAAGTAATATTACATCAGCCGTTGTAATAATCACAATAATATAACCGTGTCTTAATCAAGGCCATAATAAATTACATCAATAATGATAATTGTTAATAATACTTTGTTATCAATCGTAATTCTTAGTCGGTACATTTTTTCTAGAGACTATCCTCTTTTTTTTTATATTTCTATATGTATAGCTATAATATATATTTTTCCATGTTGAAAAATCGTATACATTAGTATGTTGCAACGCAGGGCCTTCGCATACCTTTCTTCAAAATTTTTTGCGTTTCTCGACTTAGTTTAATCCTTTTTTTTTTTTTGCTCTTCCACATATCTTCACTTAAGAGGATGCTTCGAACAGGTCTTGCCTACCTTATCGACACAGTAATTTTTTTTTCTTTTTCAAACAACTTTTCATTAATTTTAATTCAATAATTTATTTTTGTTGAGACCAAACAACCCAATCTGGTGCAACCCAATCGAACACAGTATTGGAAATAATTTTCGTGAATAAATTCAACGAGAAAAAAATAGATAGCTTGATATTTTTTCGTAGCATCCTTTTAACATCCACTCTCTTTTGTTTGAAGAAAAATACGACTTAAGGTGTTCAACTTCATCCCGCCTTTCTTTCAACCTTCTGTTCCCACTCTCATCCCACAAGTTCAAAAATTTGTCTAAAGTTATCCCAGGTAAAAATTGAAATCGTTAATTAAGACTTGATAAAAACTTTTGCTTAAAAAGTTTAATTTTATTCAAGTTTTTTTTTCGTATCACTCAGATCACAGTTGCGAGGTGATCGGATTGCGCTAGCGTTTCATTTCAGTATACAACTTTTATTATAATGTTTTTTTTGTCTTTTTTTGTCCATTTTTTTTTTGGTTTTTTCATTTTTTTTCTTAGTTTATTTTGAGTACTTCCAGGGTCCTTTAAGAATTTCAAGGTGACAGCTCCTGAAAGCAAATTCGATCATGTACACGCGCACCAATAAAGTATGTTGCTTTATTTTTACAATAAAGTATATCGAGGTGCATTTATTTTTTGTATTGCAAGAAGCAGCACTGAAATCTCAAGTCGAAAAAAGTTTTTACTTGAACTTCCAGTGAACCTTTATTTAATTGCAAATGCAAACTAAGATGGTGCAAGTGAAAGGGTCATTAAATTACGTTCTTTATTGCTGGCAGTGGCAAGTTTTTTTACAGAACATAAAATCGAGAATTTAAAATGAAATCATTTCCTTTTATTTTTTCATTCATTGACTGTAATGGATTTTCTTTCCCTGGACGAACAAAAAATTGAAGTTGTGATTTCAAAAGATGCTAAGCTAAATTACTAAGCTTTAATGTTATGAATGAAAAAATTCACTCCCGTCCACTTTTTTTCTAGTGAGCAAAAATTCGTAAATGAATATGATTACGAAAATTGTGAACGAAAGTTATAATATAACTTATAAATTTAATGGAAAAAAAATTGTACCCAAAAATAATAATGAGCAACTTAGAATTCTATTTTCAACGAGATTGAAAAAAAGAACAGTAGGATAAGAATGAAGGAATAATAAAAAAATTAATGAATTACTTTTAAGGAGATAAAATTAAAATTTAATAAAAAATAATCCGTGCCTGATGTTGGCTTTTTTTATCTTGCATTACATTAGACGGAAGCAACGTTGGCAGGTCGCTGATTTGACATTCGACGTTCTCAGATCTGTCGAGATCCAAAGTTGCGATTCAACTATTGTAAGGATTATAAACATCTGGGTTTATCTTCCGGTTCAATGTTCAAGTGCAAACTTTTACAGGCCATTTGAAGCTGACTTTCAACTGTCACACCAGTATAATCGCATCAGAACTGTGGATCTTGTCGTTTCTTTGCTCGTCGTTGAACGTATACAATTACATGCACATATTGACAAAGTATTCTTCAAAGCGGTCTTCAGAAAGTTTAAAAAAATTTTCTTCAAAAATAATGCTTTACATCTTAACGAGGAAAAATTTTTAATCCAGATCGAATATTCAAAAAGATTGTAAACAACAAAAAATTCTACCGAACAAAAGCCCAATGCACCAGAAAATGCCTATCTAATCGTCTTGGGACAATGAAACAAAAATATTTTTTACATTCAATGTACATAGATATTCATACATATTACGTATATATGCATGGTCACATTGGGTCACTTCACTACTTTTGTGCAAAACTGTGAAAAAAAAAAAAAAACAAATGTAATAGGATTACACTACAGTACAACGCTTTCCACAAAAAGTTAAAAAAGAATGAGAGACAAAAGAGATATTCCATGTGAAATTGTGAAACTAAAGGTGACAACTTGTACTGTATTTAGTGTAATCTGATTGCATTATTTTTACCAGTATCGCATCGTGGATAGAGCTGGTAAAAAAAATCGTCACGACACAAGCAATTCTAAAGCACCACCTTTTCAGCACTGGGCTTTGGTCCTCGAACTTGATTGCGAATAACGAGAAAGCATTCACTGGCATACAATGTGTATACATAAACGTGTCAGCGGGTAATTCATGCACATGAACTGTCCGCTAACAAATCATTTTTTTTTTTTACTTTTTGCACACACCAGAGCGATCACCAAAAAAAATGTTCATTTTTTTCGATGGATCATTTTTTAGCAGAAAGTTTAATTCATTGTATTTTTTATATTTTATAATTTTATTTGTTGTTCTTTTTTATTGAGCTCGATGTATGCAAAAAGAAATCAGTTCAAAGCATTTCGCATCAGACACAATCCAGTAAACGAAAAAGGGAAAGCAATGCAATAATTTGAATCAAGTCTCTTAACAATAAAATGTAATTACTAATTGAATAGTATAATGCTAGCAGTGAATTAACCATAAAAATTAATGATAATGTTTGAAGATTAAAAGAAAAAATCTTTAATGGTAATAAAGAAAGCATCATCGTTCGTACAAATGTGACAATGTGAAAATGACGGGAAGCGCTGCAAAAGCGCCCAAATTTTATTTACATTTAAAACCCTCCGATGCGACCCGTTCCGGTCGTCGGAACCTCTGTTGCAGGCGCTTCTGTTGAATCAGTTTCACAATCAAGTGCCTTAATTAAATCTTAAACAATAATTGCTCATTTTCATGCGCAAGGCAGTTACACCAAAATGCCCGTAAAATAATGTACGATTGTAAAAAAAAACTGAAGTTTCACTTCCTGATCAAAACTTGGATGTATACACTGTATACAAGAATGTAACCACATTACATTACGTATAACAGAATCACACAAGTTACAATTAAGATGCGAAATCAAACTATAAGTACTGTAACGTAGGTACATTTTGTATCAATTTGTTCATTTTGTTTTTTTTTTTTTTACATTTACGACTTAAAACATAATGTATATTCGGAACGCGCGTGCACTCTTGCGGCGAACGAAAAAGAATGAAATTTGGCTGGTTGTGTGGTCGTGTGCGCATCGCGATTTGGCCGTCCTGGATTGTTTAGACTTGCGATCGCTTGTCATCTTGATCGGAATCGGAATCCGCTGCGTTGTAGCGCGACAAATACTCGTCGCGCTGCTGCTCCCAGAGTCCGCCTTGCCCCCCAGCCGATGCCTTGCCCTGCGTCATTTTGATTTCAATGATTTACCCCTCTGTCTTTATCCCCTGTCATGGCGACAAAATCATTTATAACACACACTTCGAGTCACAACTCGGTTGCAGTACTAACAATTATGCAATTACCCAAAACGTTCAGTCAGTCCAATATATATTCTAGTTTACTCCATTTAAGCAACTTTTCACTTTTCTAATTTCCCATCAAGCAATTGCAAACACACATTTGTTCAATTAAATAAAATTATTCTTTTCTCTCTCCCTCTCTCTCTCTCTCTCTCTCTCTCTCCACAAAATAGATAACAGTAAGAATTTCAAAGAATAATTGCAGGAAATGTGAGAGACATTTTGAGATGTAAATTTTGACTTTTCAAGTTTCGCATTTTAGGATAAGAAAAAAGAGTTGTGACTACGATGATAAATAAATTGAATTTCTACAAACTACAAAAATTGACTCTAATTTTGTTTGGTGTAAAATTGTTTGTATATAGTCATACAGTCAATTAATTTACTGATAAATATATTTTTGTTCTTGTTTAATTTTGTTGTTGTTTTTTTTTAAACCCGACCAATAAAAATCCCTTTAATAAAAAAGACGCGCGCACAACCGTACATACACAAATTACCAAAGTTTAGTCAGCGAATTGTTTTGTTCAACATGCAACCATGCATGTCTAGAGAATTGTCGAATATGTATGTATATTTTTTTGATAAATAAAAATAGATTTTAGGGATGCCTACGAATTTGCCGGCCGAAATAAATATATAACACATAACAAACGATGAACTCTAATGATAGTGCAGATTTATTTACACATTCTTTTAATTATTCATTTTTTTATTTATAATCTTAAGTCCTTTTTTTATTGTAAAAGTAATTCTTGATTAATCAAATAGACGTATACATTTTGTATGCACAATGCAGCACTTCTAAGCTTTGTAAATTCAACGATCGATCGCGACATTACTTTTCAGTACTCAATGGATACAACCAAATCGCACTGCATCAAGTAAAAGTGTACGTTTTTCATTACATATAAAAAAATCAGAATTATAAAATAAATTAGAATTAAAATTAAATACTAAAACTCAAGAATTGGCATCGTCAAACCAATTCGAATCATAAAGTATAACAAATTGTGTTGCTTGTTAATCAACGAACAACAATCTTTTTAAATCAAATTTCACTGGTTGCAGTGCATTTTGGTTGCAATTTCATTTTACCTCTAATGTAACATTACTCTACGATGCGTGTTACCCTTGTATACATTGCACTCTTAAACTAATGCTAATCCAGTAACTCAAATACACAGGTCTTTCCCGAATTATTGTCAAAGACTTTTGGCCAATTGTCACTTTCGAAATTTTTTAATCTGAAATTTTGAAGAAAAAAATTTCATTGTTAAAAAAGTTGTTGTAAACCGAGAGCTGATTTGCAATCGGGAGCGACCACGCAATTAAATTCTAAAAACTAAGAGTTAAGAGTATCTAAATTTTATGACCTAGGATATAAAAAAGCGCGTGTAGTTATTGCACATTCAACTTGTCATTCAATGTTTCAACCAAAATCTCATCATACAAATACTGTCTCTCTGTGATCTGCAAAATCGTAACTCGTAATGACAATCTCCTATGCTGTTTGTGAGTTACATTTAACCACTTTTTAACCCTTTGAGTCAAACATTATTCCTGATATTCACTCAAAAATATTTTTCCAAACATAATTTTCAAGCCTATGAACCAATATTGTAAATTTGAAAGAAAAACTGATCAACTTGTTAACAACAGCAACAAATTTGAAATTTGCAAAAAAAAGACGATGCCTCAAATGGTTAAATTAAATTTCAAAAAATGTGATACAGTTACACTACGACTAACGATTCAAGATGATCTGTCTGAATTCGATTTTGTAGTCTAACTTGTGCTTGTTGCAACGGACGAAAAATGTCGGCTCTCGATGCTTCTCTTAGCCGTTGACTTAAGTGATTATGCTGCATCGCGTCACTGTAAAACATGACACACCGACCATCAGTTGACTGTCAATTACTTTTTGAACAAAACTTTTGATTCTTCGACGGATAAAATATTCAGTCAGCTTTTTCGATAAACTTGAAAATAAAAAAAATTAAAAATTAAAAATTCTTATTACTAGCAATTGTTATAATTTAAATTTCATTATTTTTCAAATACCGTCCCAAAGTTTGTTGTTAAAAGCGTTAAATATATTAAGAAGGAATAAAGATATTAAACAAAACGAAAAGTATTCAAAAAAATTAATTAATTTTAAAAATAAAATTAAGTAATACTAATTGAATTAGCGTTCGTAATAAAAAACTAACATTTGAAGACTCATTGTTACTAATTTTGATTCAAAATGGGATGACAAATGTTTAGTATCTAACTTGTAACAGTTCTTTTAATACGCCAAGTTTGTTCAGTAATTTGCCAATGCAATATCTTTTCAACGCTTAGTTTTGAATTTTGTTTTCTGTCATTTCAATTGATTGCAATAATAATTAAAATCAGGAAGGAATTTAAAATGCAAAGTAAATAATTTTGCAACTGTTAAGGATTATTTATAAACAATGTGCCATACAGTGCGAACTGTGCTTGTGACAATCTTCATTTTGTCCAGAAGGTGGCAAATTTTGGATTTTGTGTGTTCAAAGTGGTTACAGTGAAACTAATGAACAAATTTTCAACTAATAAACTAATAAAATCAATATCAAAAGATGAAATTACAATTTTAGAGTCGAGATAAGTGTAAACAATTTTTTTGTTTTTTTTTCTAATTTTTGCAAAATCAGTTGTCCCTGTGAAATTTATTTGTTTGTTTTTCTTTTTTATCGAATTTAACATGACGCTTTGAACAGTTTCCACGACGCTGCGTATTCACTTGGATTGAAAACGTGAAATAGAATTTCACGATATTTTTTTAAATTGCAGCGTTGCAACAAACACAGTTCATTGTTAGTTTTTATTCGTATAAAATTGAGACCAATAAACGACAATCGTCAGCAAAAAATTTTTGAGTGGTGTCAGATTGAACAAGTGTTAGAATTTTACAATTTGTTTAGAGGCATAGTTATAAATCTCTGTCAATCATTGATTTTTCTTTATATTTTTTTTTAATTTTTCCATCACCAAAGAAAATGTCAGCCTCTTATTTCTAAAGACAAAAAAGAAATAATTTCAATCTCAAAATATAATTCTGACAAAGATTTGTATGCTGTTTTCGAACTTCAAAATAAGCTTTGGGTTATAAAAGGAAACTGTTAGTGCGGCAACAGTAAATGCCAAACGAATAACGGGTTTTTTCATCAGTATTTTACACAACATTATAACCTTTCAATTCACACGCCATTTTTAGTTTAATATTACAAAAGTTCACTCACGTAAAAAAAAAAAAAAAAGAAAAAAACAGTTGCATGCACACGAATATGAAACAAAAAAACTATAACGAGAAGAAAAATTATCCTGCAGAATTTTTGAGATTTCGATTCGCAGCCATTCTGACCGACGGAATTTGTTTTCATTAAGTTCGACACAGCACGAGAATAATTCTTGTTTAATTATAAGTCGTAATTCGTGCAAGAGAAACTTCGTTACAAGTAAAGGCAAACTAATTTGTAAGTGCAATTCTTTCCTAATTCACGAGATTTATGTGATTCCGCTGTATTAAAATTGTATATGAATTTTAATCAGAACCAGGTTAATTAGATTGAAACTTGACTCGAAACGTTCTTGAACTTCCAAAGTGTGAGATGAAATAAGAAAAAAAAACTCCAATAAATATGTCAAAAAAAAATAAACAAAATAGGCTACGAAAGAAAAAAAAACATCAAGTCTGAAAGAATCCGGGATAGAAATGTAGCATTTCGACATACTGAAAAAGGGGTGATCCAAGAATAAAATGGGCCACATGAATGAAGATTCAGAATACGTACAGATTCGAGGCTCGCAAACATGATCTATTAATATGTGAGCTGAGCTTGTCTAAAAAGTGACTTTGTAACTTCAATGCATATTAAGCAACTCGTTGACTGAGGGGTGGCGCCCCTCCCCGGCCAACTTTCATACACGTTTTCTCGTTTGGCTCGTGTAGTTGTGCCGGTGTAAGTTCGTCTTTACGAGCCTGCACCAACCGTGCATAAGCACATTGCGGGTACACGCGTTAGATCGCAACACTCGCGTTTAATCCCAAAGTTTCACCTGAGCTAAACCGTCGACGTTCGTTCTTGGGAACGTGCTCATTCCGAGCCAAAATTTACGGAAAACTTTGGCCGATGCTATTTCAACTGATAAGGAAGTCAAACAACCCGAGAAGAAAGAAAATTTTTCCGATGAACAGAAAAAGAAAGAAAACGGAAGCCCCACGTACCTTTTCTATCTTAATTTTGAGCAAGAACAATTTTGATATCTCGACTCTCTTGAAACTCCCCAAGCCAAATTCTTGATGTCACTCTATGCAAGTTTGTGATATACGTAAAACATAAATAAAGGTGTAACGTCGTGTGCGCGCAAATAAGATGCACATGCATACGCAAAACCCAACGATGCTACGGTCTTGGCAATGCCAGAAAAAGAAAACAGATAAAACATGACGCGCTGAATATTATATGAATGCCATGTATGCTCGGCTTATTTACATTAAGAGGATGCTATATGCGAAGATACCGACTTTGAATTTGTGCCTTCGCGCCGAAAAAGAGACACTTCTTTGTAACGTCATTTTTTAACAGAGCTGGCATTCAAATTTGAGATGGCAAAAAGAAAATGACGGGAAAGAGTTGAAACCCTCATTTGATAAGACATGAGGAAGCGATTAAATCTTGTAAGTTAGTTGATTCGTTGTTATATTTCTGTTTTCTTCTGGTGCGCTCGCCAAGCTTGTCGCAAAAGCAAATGACATATTACACTACCACCTCCACCACCAAAGCAAACACGCATTAAGTTTTGGAGCAAAAATACGATCTAATCAAATCTACAAATAAACACAAGACAAACAAAACATTCCATTCTAAAAACCGATTCTTTTATTTTCTCTCGAGTATTAAAGTCTCAATTTGGATTTCCTTCTAGTTCAAAAGATACGAGAAGAATAAAATAGAATTTAAAAAAAAAATAGGAAAGAAAAAATCGATTTTCATGAGTATTAAATGTTTTCTTCAACGATAGGCACTGTGAACATATGAAATCAAAATTTATCGCAAACAGGTCGGGCTAATTTCATTGATATTAAACTTTGATTGTTCATGAAACTTCCGAGTTATCAACAGAACAGTGGTTTCCGACAGGGTGAACAACTTGGAATGATTTCATATTTCAACGATGCGAGCGGATCGAATTGTTTAATTGTGAAAGTATTACCTGGTGCATGGGATCGTACCCCATCGAACCATCATTGTAGGGCTGCGATCCATAGTCGCTACCATTCGTGCCCATTCCGTAGCCCATATCTTGCGGTCCGCCGGGTGGCGCTGGTGACATCATTGGCGTCGGAGTACCTTGGCTGGCGCCCCCCATGCTGTACGGCGACACTCCTGCAAAAGCTGCTGTAGAAACAATCGCGGTGCTTACAAAATTCGAGGGCGCTTATCTTACGAAACTACTCTTTTTATCAAAAACTGAAGGACAAGCTCAAAAAATTGATTTCAAGTTTTATGAATGGGCCAATAATCGAAGTTAAATTTTCTGTTCCAAAAATATATGTTGCTTAGGGTTTTACATTTGAACTTAATTTAAAGTTAATCTGATTTTAAAAGCATAGTAATAATAATCTTGGAACAACACGCACTGAAAAGTAAAAATGAGTAAATCGAAATTTACGATGAATTCACATATCTGAAAATGAATGAACGAAATTTCCAATTACTCATTTGATTATTCGTTATTGATACCGAACGAAAAATCATCAACCATCAATTTCAAAATGAATTTCACATTTTGATGAAAGTACAATAAATTTAACTTGAACATTTGTTCATTATTACAGAATTCATTTATAAAAAGCATTTTTAATTCAGCATGGAAAACTTGCTCGTTCTAGTAATACCAATTGAAATGCACATATATGAATAACAACAACAATAAATATTAACAGAAGTAACTGATCATAGTTTGCGTTAATGAGCAAATTTCATTATTAAAATTATTTATCATTATTTCCAGTAATGTAATCATTGTTTCAATTGTACTGTTATTATTATTAGTATTGTAAATTGTCCCTGGGATGATTTTAATTAAACAATTTTCCACCACGGGATGAAATTTGCATTTGAAAATGATATGTACTGAATTTTTTCTTTTTTTTTGTCCTAACTCTTTTTTCTCCTTTGAAACGTGAGATTTATCGTCAGACGTAACATCTGAAAAACAATATACCATAACTCACGAATTTAATGATTTACACTAATGAGAAGCAAAGTAGCGTGAAATTGTTTAACTCGTTATTTCACATAACAAGATCCAGCAAAACTTCTAAGTTTTCTTTTATTTATTGTACTTTCTGAAAATGTAATTCCACGAGGAAAAATAAAAGGAAAAAAAAACATTAACTTGACGTTATTTTCAGGTTGGAAGTCATACCCTTCGCAAAAAAACTAACCTGCTGCCTTTTTCGCTGCGTACAAATTAGCTTCCTCTTGCGCCTTTCCTATGTTCTTTTTGTATCTTATTCTCTTATTGCCAAACCAATTAGACACCTGAGAAAATTTTAAAAAAATGTTTAACAATATCTTCCGACGTTAAAACAAAACAAAAGATAAAAAAGGGTCAAAGAAATAACAAATGCAACGAGCGAATTCTCACTTGTGCATACTGTTTGATCACTCTCAAGTAACTTAACATGTCGATCTTATTTATGCGTACCTGACTGACAGTTATTCCACACTTTCGCGCAAGTTCTTCTTTCGCTTCCTCACTTGGATATGGATTGCTCAGATGAGAGTAAAAGTATTCGTTCAAGATTTCAGAAGCTTGTTTGCTAAAGTTCCTTCGTTTGCGCCTAAAAGAAAATGATAGAAAAATTAGTTATACCAAAATCAGAAAATTCTAATAAAAAAAAAAGTAGACATCAATACAATCATAATTCCAACGAGATACACACCTTGCATCCAAAAATCTACTCCTGAGGATCATGACGGCCTCACACGTAGACTGTTTCAGCTGCATCTGGATGCTGGAGAACTTTTTGTGTATGATTTGTACCATCCTTTCTATTTCTTTCGGCGTTATCGGCCTCGTGCGACTTTGTTCCCTTAGCAAATTCATAACGTGAGTCGTAAATTCATTGCACGCCTGAAAATATCCAAAAGAAGAATTAAAAAAAAAAGCCAATAAAAGAGTACATCTTAGAATTAAATATAAAGCACAACTCATGATTCGTTCAAATAATCTGAAGCCAAGTCCAGCGTCACTACCGAAATTAAAATGATTCCCTCGTAGTGATGTTTAATTAATTATTCAAATAAGAAACTGTTTAGAATAACAGAGCGCGTGGAGGGAATAATTTAACTGTTCAATTAAAGTGGGAATGACGGTTCACCGAGAGGGAGATATATTTTCACACTTGACAACGAAAAGCTCCGGGTGTGATCAAGCCCCGAAGCATGGCCAGCTAAAACAAACGGAACTCATCGAAATAGTTAACCCTGGAAGCAAATTCCAGTAAGCCGTGGCCGCCTTCGAATTCCAGCTCGAGGAATTTGCGAGTGATCCTCGGGAAAATGACGAGCGCGTTGACAAAGGATCGTAATATCTCTGGCCGAATCAAGTTATTAAACAGAGAACGAGAGAAAAAGTTTTAAGAAAACTGATGAAAAAAAACAACGAGGACATGAAAAAAAGAATTCAGAATACAAATAAAAAAGAAAACAAACAAATTAAGAGGAAAAGAGTGAGAGAAAGAAAGGAGGATATCTCAGCAAAGAGGTACGCGGACGAGGAGACGCAGTAACGCGAGAGAATAATGCATTATCCCGGTTCAAGGAAAGGACTTTTGCCCGATATCAGTATTCGAGACGGGACCGGGTAGCTTTTCCTAAGGGAAGCGGCGAGGAGACAAGGACGGAGCCGGTGAGGGAGAACGCGAGGGGTGGGACGCCCAGGCGGCACGGTCTTGGGGTGGTTTGCAATTTCGGAATGGATTCCACTCGCTTCTTCTCTCTCATTCTTTGCGCCGTCGTGCGCCATCCTTGTCCGCAATCGCTCGTTCTCTCTCGTCGTGCCGCTGCTCTTCCAGTTCTTTCTCCCTTTCTCGTTCAGGATCCCGGCTGCCCGGGGAACGTTGAGTTTTGCCAGTTTCCATCGTCTGCATCCCCCTTCCCAGCGGGCTTCCTCACTTTCCGCTCTATGCCAAACTCACATTTTGCTATATATTTTTGATACTCCCTTGATCTTCCAGATTTTCCTTTTTTTTCGTTCAGCGCCCCGGATAAAAGCTCATTGTTGCGAATTTCAGCCGGCCCTTCGAAAAAAAATCAGCCCAAACAATTTGCCGACCAACTCGTCGTCAACCGGGGTTTGCATAATTGCAGAAATAAATACGTCAGTCGATACCACGCGAGCCGAGCTGGCGCTCCGTCGACAATCCAATGAGCGAAATTCTAATTTTAAATAATACCCCGCTAAGATCGTCGCTGGTTGCTTTCATGTAACGGACCAAGTTCGACTTATTTGTGGGCGAAAAATAAATACAACATTATAATCCGCGACTAAAATTTCATGAGTCCTCCGTACATGTTGAACTGCGAAATTTCAATCAAACTTTTCAAACGTTTATTTGAGGGACTTGGACTTTTTAAATTAAATATTAATAAAACTCTTTTTTCAGGTAGTGACAGAACGAGGGTTGATTTTTTTATGGGTCGACCAAACTTACTGAGTCAGAACCATTTGTAATAAGATTTGAGATTTGAATAAGTCATAAATTCAAAATTATAATATTAGTAAATATTTAAAATGAATGAATAAATGAAATAAAATCAAAGGTAAATCATGAGTAAGAGGGTTGAAAGGTTCGTTATGAAGTATATAAAATCGTGACACTTGGTTTCCCCGCGCGCGCGACTCTGCAGTGACAGAAAATCCGTTCGTTTGATATCGTCCGCTTTGTCTTGAACGAAATCCATGCTAGACGCTATAGAGCCCGACTGCAATCACGCGAACCAACGAAATTCATGCGAGTCTATTTCCATGACTGTCACGCCATTTTGCATAGTACCGCAGACGTTAACCTTACTATCCATAAGATTGGCTAGGCCCGCGATCAACTTAATGAATGGCTTGATTGCTCCCGCGACCCGCTTGCACGCTCGTTCCGAAATCAAAATGCGTTTCATATTCATTCCCACTTGTCAAAGCTTCCTGACCCGTACGCTTGTCTCACTTCATTTTCTTTCGGCACAATTTTCCCTCCGTTTTCCACTTTAATCCAGTTTGAATTCAACGCAATCAAACTTTCATCCTTAAATTCAATTTATTAAATTCAAATCATTCAAATTAAATAACTTAGCTCAATTTTGATTTAATGAATTGCCATTGTTTTGTTTTTTACTGTGAATGAAAAACCTACTGTAATAAAATACATATAGCTTGTGGACGTTTCAAATCGAAAGACGAAAAAGCAAAGTCAGCGATGTGATACAGTATGAGATATGAAGTCGAGAGTAATGACGAGTTTCTTTATCAGCTATCGCAGGTGCTGGCGAGCTGTGCGACACAGTTTCCGCAAACGTAAACGAAAACGCGCTCATTTGCAGCGCAAAGCGCGCCCGACTCGCGGCTGTTCCAATGAATTATGGGGGTAATTAAGGCTCTCGCGTATTGTCGCGCGGCTTTGGCGACTGTTGCACAGACAACGTGAGTCCGGCCGCTCGCTGTCTTTTCGGATTCAGCTTCAATTTAATTAACCGACCATCGTCGAATAAAAAGCGCGAGCGATATTTACTGCGACGCTTCTGAAAATAACTTATTTTTGCCCTCCCTCTCTGTTGCTCCTTCTCGTGACACAATTATCGTCCCCTCCGCTTTGGTTTTTATTTGAAAACAATCTCATTAAGCTGAAGTTTTATTATTAAGTTAAAATTTTATCAAGTTGAAAGAGGTTTATCAAGTTTCAAATCTTTTCAAATTGAGCGTACAATTTTATTTCGAATTAAAATTAAAAGGATATTGCTTCAAGTCTCTCTCGTTTTTGTCATTTAATTTAATCTTGAAACGAATAAATGTGTATGCCCGTTTAGTTTGACTCAATTTGAATGTCCGATGGAAAATTGTACGGTAATTGTCAGGTTTCGAAAAGTGCAGAAACAACCCCTTCAGAGGGAGTGTCCAAAAGCTCGATGAAAGGGACTCGGAGCACGCGACGAGTTCTCTGCGGCACATGCGAGAGATTTCATCAACGTTCCTGTCCGTGGCCTCTGTATGCTTAGTTTATTCGCACATAAATTATTCCACCCACCACGCAAGTCGCCTTGTCTTCAAAATTACCCTCGTTATCAGTTGACATTGCTCAAATTTGTTGATGTCTCCCTCTTTTTTCCTGCCATATCTTTCTCCAATTCAAACCGTTAACATTTTCCAACTTTTCTTATACCATTAACATTAAAACAACCAGAAAACTTGTTTAAATGTCACAACAAATAATACAAATTATGTTTTTTGTCGATAATTTGATCAATCTTGTTAAAAAAAGTGCAAAAGAAATGTTTCCCTTGGTGAAAAACCGAACAAAAAATCACCTGTTCATATTTTTCTAATTCTTGGTGATAAATCTGTCTAATTTGAGCTAGCTTGGCACGATAATCCGAGTGCTCGATTGCGTTGTCGGGTTGTCCAGGTGGTCCGGCGGCTGCGGCCGCTGAAGCTGAGGCTGCGGCTCCGGCCCCACCGCCTTTCTCAGGTCCGGCGACTCCTTCAGCGATTAACATGTTGTCTAGCCTCATGAGTTGAGGGTCAGGTGGTTCTTCTTCTTGAGTGTTTCTTAGCGAGAGTACTGGAACAGACAAACAATTCAACAAATTAAAATTCTGTAAAACTTCTCTGAAAAAATCATCGACTCTCTTTCAAGTTGCAATCCTCTTTTTGTGACCGTCAACAAAAGCACACTTTCTTGTTGTTACAAAAAAAAGGGAAAAAAAAACATACAGTTTGCATTAAAAAAACGATGTTAGTTTTATGGGGGACAATAAAATTGAAGGAAAATGAAAAGACGAAACGATAGTGCTCTTAACCGGGGACCAAGTTGCTGACAATGGCCGGGGGGCAAAAGACAGAGACTCTCGCGCGATCATAAAAGAATCAATTTGGTTTTGCGAAAGGATCTTTGGCGGTGCATTTAGAGGAGGACTCCGGCCCGAGATCCCGACAACACGATTTTGCACCGACGCAGGGCAATAGTGCCGAGCGGGTAGTTCCCCGACAGTAACAGTGGTTTTATTATACTTTTATAGGTCATGATGGAGCTGCAGGATCCATAAAACCGAGGACCGACTTTACTCCGAGCGACGTCCTGGAACACCCCGCGGCGGGCTGAGCTTAACACCTGTTTAGACAAATAAAAGAACCCGACGTTGCGTTTAATATTCATCGTCCGATAGGGAAAACGGGATGAAGGGATTTCACGCCACTTTAACGGCCCGCCAACTCTTAATTTCAATTGCCCCGACTGAGTATAACACTTTCTCCAACTTCGCGCCGTTAAAACCTTTGACGAGAATTCAAACTAATTTTCTAACTTGTTCCTCTCACTTGGCGACGAGACCAGATTTGAGACAAAAAAAATTGCCCTTTGTCTCCGGTTCGGTAATTCTCAAAGCTAAGAATTTTAGAGATTCTGAACGATGTTTTAACCGAAGATGTGAAACAAATTTTCAATCGTCCCGAGTTCTTAAGAGGAGCCGATAGAAGGTTCTCCCGCTGGGCCGAAGTCTCTATGGGGGACTAAAAAGTACACGTCGAAAAGTTTCCAAGGACTTCGTCGGAGCGTGAAACAAATGCACGCGACTAATGCATTTATACGAAGTGTAACAATTAGTAATGAAGGGGTTTCGAACTTTCTTAAAGCCTTTGGGATTTCTCGACGACGATTAAACAAAAAAAGAAAAAAAAATAGAACAAAAACTTGTACAAAAAGAAGTGGAACTGTCTTTTGATTCAGATTTTTAAATGTGTCGCACGTGTCGTCGGTTGGAGCAATGTATTATAGTCAAAGTTGCGAGACAATTAGCTGGATCTTCAGCTAGGTGTCAAATTTATGTTGCTCAAGCCTTGGATTTTGTCTGTTAATGTGGGGAATGAAGTATACGTCTGGAGCAAGTGCGTGCGTACACCCACACGATATTGCGCGCGAACACAGACTTGTATTAGAACGTGCAACATAGGCAGGGTCGAACGTCTAAGTCGTAAAATGTTAACTGCCAGTAAAGCCAAGTTTACGCGCTTGTAAGAACCCCCCGGGACGTCACCGGGCCCTGACAAGCCAGCACCCCCTAATAGTAAGATTATTGGGCGCGCGCCCAAACGTAATGCAAAACATTTCTTTAATTCTCAAAGATCACATCTATTTTAATCTACAGTGTCAATGTTTGATTAACCTGCGATTACAAAGTCAATCATCCTTTTTTGCAATCAAATTTACAAAACATGATTTCATGAATTGCAAATGTTGCACAGGTTTTTGAACAGGATAAATAAAGAATGGATTAAAATAATCAATTAACAAAAAAAAACAATGACACTTTGTTAATCAATCAATCAATCAATCATGATAAACAAAATGATTTCATTTGAAACATTTGCACAGTTTGACTGGTAATGCAATCAGCGGAGCATTGTCTGGCTGTTGTTATTGTGAATGGTGTGCGCGATTATACGGACAGTACGTGATAAGAAAGCGCGAGCCAAAGAATCATTTTAGGGAATTGGCGAGTTTCGTTTATTATTTATGAACAGCCCGGGGGAAGATTGCGCCAAGTTTTGTGCGGCGGCGATGACGAAACTGGAATACAAAAGCCATCGATGACGACTGCGGGCTCGCTGATTCAACGTGGCCGCGTGCGCAATTTCTTATATTCACCCGCACAAGGAGTGTATCATATTTATTTTGTCTGCTTCTCTCTTCTATGTATTATGTACGACGGGGGTCACCACAAACGGTTCTATCTCGAGCAAACACGCCTCGAACTTTGTATGTTGAATTTCTATTCAGTTTGGAGATTTATGAACTCGGCCCTCAATAACTCTTAAATTTTTATCACAACCCTCTCGAAGATGTCACAACTTGGTTCTGATCAAGTACAAAATCAATCAACAACATTTTCATTTCAATTTCTGTTCTCCAATTTCTAAAATTCAAATTCAATTTTCAAATTGTATTTAAAGTCCAACAAGAAATCGAGAGGGGGAGGGGGGGGGCTAAAAAAGAAATGAAGATGTTTTTTTTTTTTTTTTTTCATGGAACCAGCTGCACTTGGTCGATGAAGATAGAAGTCACAGAAAAGGGGATCGAGTGGAAACTCGCGGTCGGAGGCCGGTGAAATATGCAACGAGCATTCTTGCTTCGTGGCAGAATAACCCCGCGGGATAATTTGGATTCGTAGGGCAGCCAGTGGGTATTGATCTAAACGGGAACCGTGAAAGCAATTAAGATAAGGCACGGTAACAAAGGGTTGTCGGCGTGCGCTTTTCTCGCTGGAAATTCTCCTGAGTGAGAGACCAAGAGAGAGGGGAAAAACAGATAGAGAGAGAAGATGGAAAACCGAAGGAGCAACAAGCCGGCTGGCGAAAAAAGGATGCGTCTAGTCGAGAGGGTCGCGCAACATTCCATCGCATTAATCACGAGGGTCTTCCACCCTTTCGTTACATCGCGATCCTTAAATAAAGATCCGTGGCATGTGCAGTTTATAGCCACGAGACATTAATTAGCCCCGGCGAATTAAAAAAACACAAAACGAGAGATACAGGGAGAGAGAGAGAGAGAGAGAGCGGAATCGATACAGCCGATTGCATCTCCACGTTCCAACCCCATTGTCAATTGATACAAGTGTCATGGCACTCGAACTATAATCAAAGGTCAACTTTAAAAATTTGTTTCCTTTTTTTTTCTTTTTTGGCTCATATATCTGGTCATGGAAGTTTTTGGTTTGCGTTAGTTACTTTTCACAGTGTCATAAATCATAAAAGCCGCTTGAAAAGCCCTATCGAATTGGGGTACCCGTCGTGGCGCCAAATGCAGCGGGTGTCTGAAATGATCATGTCTTAGACAACGGGAAAAAAGTTGGTTTCCAATGGTTCACTGAGTCTGCAAAAGAATCAGAAGAAATCACCCCGCTGTAAATTGTGCGATGTTTGCACTGTTGGTCGAACAAAAAAAAAAATCTCCCATTTTTATCTTAATGACATGACGAGAAGGAAAAAAAAAAGAAGAAGGAGCAGCAAAGCCTGACGGACAATTTTGTTTCAGTTGATTAGAAGGGAATAAACAATGGACCGGGGCGAGGTGATTAAAGTGATTAAAAGTGGCGGGGTGGAAGTGGCGATAAGACAGATAAGAATTGCTGCAATGGGCTGAATGGCAAGAGCGATGAACCAGCAGCCCCTTGATTCAGTGGCGGAGAAAGGTGGGCGTACGCCGGCGTGAAGGGTGTATAAAATTTTACGGCCGCGAAATCGCCCAATAATTGTTACGGCTTGCTTTGATCGCGTAAAACACGTCGTAAACGTCGGATGGCGACGGAGGGTAGCCTGCACAGAATTACTCTTAAACCTCCACCCCCACCCCTCATGCATTACGTTCTGTGATATGCATCGCCACCATTTTTTTTTAAACAAAAAATCTTGTTTTAATCTTGTTTGTTTCAGTTTGTTCTTAATATCTAAAAGTTTGTCTAAGAAATTAGAGTACAATTTTTACGACCCTCACGTGTTAGGAACAATGTTTACAGGTAATAACAGCGATAAGCTAAAATTGTTATACGAAGTCCGTTATCATTATTCAATTAAAATGATTAGGACTGGGGAAGCGCGTACCCCGGACAACCGACGCCATGAATTTTCGTGTACATCTGTATGTGCACATGTAGCCGGCAGAAACACGCCTAAACATTTTGCAGTATTCCTGTCATTTACGTGCAACTATGAAACACGCGAGTACAGATACAACGCGATGGCCCCGCTACGGCAATTAAAATCAAATCTGTAACGCGCAACCTAGCTAATATTCACTTACAACTATCGGGCGACGAAATTTATGAATTGCAACATTTATAATCAAAAACCAATTACACGCTTTCATCCACAAAGTTACAAAGTTGTGTGTACAATTTTTTAAATAACCAGTTGGATTCTGAACTTTGTTTCATAACAACAATTTACATTTAACTTTGTTTTTAACTTAAAACATTGATTGAGATTTCTTTTTTTTTTTTATATTTTTTTATTGAAAACAACAATTGATAAGAGATTGTGGAGACTGAAATATCGTAGCTTTTGTAAAGTGGACGGGAATAAAAAAAATGCATGTAAAACCTTTCACGAGAACCATTCATAGTGGCCGATCAAATCATATATACAACACGAATGAGCATTCACTTCGGATTAAAATGCGCACGCTCGGTGTATGCACACACACACACAAGCACGTCCACAATCTCTCAACTCCATACCAACTCGGCTGAAACTTGAATTGCAATGACGTTGAGGCAAAATGCAAGACAAATCGAACGTCGTGGATAAGAATTTTATCGGAATCATTGGGAAATGGCTAATTTCGCGCTCAGCGTGAGTCCCCTGCGCTGCTTATGTGGAACGATGAAATAAAGGTTAAGCGTTCCATTAATTGCACTTACGAGGCGCGCTCTCGGCCGGGTGCTTTGCGGTAAAAATCGCCCACGATCCGCATTTTCACTCATGTTAATTGTATAGCTTTATCCGTTAGCCTTTTGAATCTCCAGCGACATGATTTTTACGCGCTCTGATTTACAACGCTTGTCATCTGTATGGACGTACGGTTTTGTTATTCAATGACTCTTTAAGGAGACCATCTCTGAGCAAAAAAAGCGACTTGCGCAATCTGAAAAGTAAAACAAAAGAATTTAAATAAATAATGGAAAATTCAAGATTAATTGAAACAAAATGAAACTGATTTATTAATTGAACAAACAAAAAAGTGCATAATAAAATGTACAACCTGAAGATAAGATAGTTAAATGTATAACATCGAGTTTGGAATGGCGAGAGAGATGAGAAATGAGTCTTTTTCAAGGGTTGTCGAGAGTGAACCAGAGTGGGGGTATTAATAAAACATCGTTGAAGAAAGGTGGAGGGATAAGGAAAAGCAATTCTTATTGCCTGGCAAGTCCAGTGTGTCCGCAATATACAGCACAGGTGTGCGGAATGTTATCCATATGATATGGTAGAGCTTACTGGGAACCAGAGACCCAGCGATACAAGCCGAAATCCCTATCCTGATTGGCGTCTGGAGTAACTTAGTAAAATGAGCCGATGTTTTATTAATTTTTCTCATCCACGAAGAAGAAAAAGACTTGCGACCGAAACGAAAATGTTGCCTAGAATAATGTGAGCCGTGATAGTTTCGCTTTAACTATACATAAAGAGATCTTATAATTGTTCAAAAGTCCCATTTTTCATTCTTATTCCTATCCCTGTTTTAATGCACAACGCGCCCTGGGGAAGTTTTATCGGGATCTTAACTATGAATGATGAAAAATATGGATTTGCCCGTTTTTTCTTTCAAAATATCCGTTTTAGCTGCGTTTTCAATATATTCGTTCAAAATTTTTATCGTAATTGCATTTGTCATATACTAAATTCAGTAAGACATTAGCTTTTATTTTACAAACATTTTTCAACGTTGTTGTTCGAAAAAAAAATATATACATATCTCTCTCAGATAAACAAGATACAATTTTTTCATTAAAAAATTTATCCTTTTTGATAACACTTCCAGATACATTCTTTTGCAAATCAAAATTTCAAAATTCCAAGTTCATCTTCTAACATTTACATTTAATACAACATCGTTTTTTGAATAACCAAAACCAAAATGCAATCTATAATTGAAACAATTAGACAATCAAACTTTTTCGAAGATCAGCTTGTCAAATTTATATTCAAACTTGAAAGAGACATTAAACAATTGAGAAACCAGACTTTTTAAAAGGTAAAATATTCGATCCTTATTATGCGGATAAAATTTCGACACGATTTCAATGGAGTGAAAAAGAGAAAGAGCTGAGATGAGGAGAGAGAGAGAGAGAGAGAGAGAGAGAGATCACTCGATACGTCTCCTTGTATAATGTTTTCTCTTGCGTTCGTGCCCTTTCTTGTCGGGGGTGGGCGAACGCGGCGCGCCGCGGGGTGGACCCGGGGTGCAGGAGGCAACGTGGCGTATTGATCGAGTGGCTCTCTCGCGGCCACCAACACTACTTTCGTCTCACCCTGTATACCAAAGCGAGGCAGACACATAGGTACCATGTGACCACGCATGACTGAGGATTTCATTGTCTGCGACCGTATTCGAGAGAGCCCTGAGTTTTCGTCAAAAAAGATACACAACCGCTTCTCGCTTCGTTATTCGTATCAGCTGCAATTGCATCCCATATTGCACATTATATTTTACCTCACAAAAAAGCTCACACGGCCTTCTTTTTTTTTCCAATTCAATTCAATATACTTTTATCCACTTTTCTTATTCACAATTCAACTTTCAATATACATTATTTCCTACAACAATTCATCCTACAATTAAACAAAAAAAATTAATTCCTACTTTTCTAATACTTTTGTTTTCACATCTAGGAACAAAGAGAGCTGATCTTTTTTTTATGTAGACCATTTTTTTTGTCCACTGTTTTAAGTAGACTTTTGAAAAAGTTGATTTTATTTTTTGTTCCCAGCGACGAATAAAAAAAAATGGGGATGAATGGCTAATGAGCGCAAAGTATTGTGTGATTTTAATTTGGTTGTCGCTGTGGCCATCATCAAATGTGTTACAATATTGTACATGATGCACATGTCTGCGAGGCAGGATTTAATGTAACGCACATAGACAGAGCTATATCGTTTCAAAAACAGCCGATGGGCAATGGTCAGAAAATAACTCTCACCGAGCTCTAACCGAGCGGCTCGATGAAATGCTCGATATCTCTAGATGGCTGCGTGCGGTATGGGTTGTACGCGCGCACACCGGGGTCGACCAACTTTTTCACTGTTTACCACGTCTGCATTTCCGGGCCCATGTTCCAACCCTCCCCCCCCCCTCGATACCCTTTCAACTCAAATTTTACGCCCGACCGATAACTGATTTATCGGCTTCAACTTCGACGTCCAATGTTTAGATAAACCGCATTCTTCTAAAATCAACTTCAACTCAGAATTCTCTGAGATCTTGTAAAAAAAGGAAAAAAAACTTTCTATGAGATTTTAATAATCGTATTATTAGAAAATAATTAGGTTATTTATAGTTAAAGTTACAAACCCAGTTCGAGTTCTTATCAAGCTGTCTCGGGACAGCTAGCAACTGGTATAAAAAGCGTCGACGAATGAATTATATCTATGAGAGATAATAATATGCCCTGGAAAGTCCTAAAAGTTGAATGAATGACTGGCGCGTCTTAAAAAGCTCGCGGATGCTGTTTTTTTATATACGCGCGTACATAGCCCGCGCTCAAAGAGACGTACATATTTTTCTTTATGGCGCGGAGTAGTGTCCTCTTGCGTTTCATTTTCATTCATGCGATTCCCAGGAGGGTCGTGAAAGGTACCACCTTTCAGTCTGCAGCATCGCGCGTTCTCAGAAGAGACACTTTTATGTCCCTCTCTCACTTCTTCTCTCTCTCTCTCTCTCTCTCTCTCTCTCTCTCTCTCTCTCTCTCTCTCTCTCTCTCTCTCTCTCTCTCTCTCTCTTTCCATCACATTAGAGTTAACAAGCATCGCAACTAAACGAAATCGATAGCCGCCTTTATATTAATTATAAATATCCCCACTGCCTGTTAAGCCGATGCCGGATATCGTGCCGGTTTTCCACTCTCTGTTCTTATCGCACTTTGTACTTTGTCGGATATTAACTACTGAGTAAATCATAGATCACTGCTTTTGCTTGATGATAAGAACGCAATTTCGCTTGTTTACTATTTTGCCGAGAGAGCGATATTCAGTTTTCATCTTGCCTAATGTACTGCAATGTTCCAGATAGAAAAAAAAAAAGGAAAAAAAAATGGCAAACACAAATTGATCATGGTAAATAAATAAAATTAACATTTTACATTTTGAGTTGTTCATCATTTGAATTTGTTTGTGAATTAGCAAAGTTAGAAATTTGAGATCTAATCAAGTTGGATTCAGAAGCAAGATGTTTTCATCATTTTGAGGAAAGTTGTAAAGACGAATTTGACTGGGGGGATATATTCTCCATCTGACAAAATTCCGGCACGGATGTGAGCCAGAAGAAACGAAAGCATCAAACAAACGAAGCGTTACTTTTATGACACCAAGAGAAAAGGCGACAAACTTTCTTTGCACAATTTCGCCGAGCGTTAAGGAGGCTACGTCCTCCGCGAGCTTTTGTCGGCTCTCCGGATGGCGACGGGAGTCGTCCCCTCTCACTCCGGCCCTGCTCCATAAAGGACTACAGTCGGCTGAATTTCATCCCCCGGCGTCGACGGCAGATAGAAAGAGAATATAGAGTTCGAGCGTTCGATATTGAACCGTGAAAAAAAAAACAAAAAAAAAACAAAACAAAAAAAACAACGTCCGGCACAAGAGCTGAAACATACCGAAGGACGAAAAATAGTTACAACAAAATGGCCGGATGACAAGACGCGACGTAGATGGCGCTGCAACGAAACTGTAACATTTTTTGTTTAATTTTGTAAATCTCTCATTGGTTCTTTGTTCTTTTTTTTTTTTTTTTGCTTCTCTCTCTCTCGACTTATTTCTGTAGGCAATCTAAGAGAAGCTCAAAAAGTTATGAACATTTTTTTTGTTCTGTACGGTTGCGTAACTTTTTCATTTTCGTTTTGCAAATTTATCCGCTGGCAATAATTCGTAAAAAATGCACGTCTCCACCAAATGTTAGAAAATTGTCGTGTGATCCATCTAAATGGCATTTTCAGCGAGAAGTCAGCGCGCGGGCTAAGGATTTCGCATTCTCGCCGCGTAAGGACTCTTTTCTGCAGCGGCGATGCATTATGCATGCATAGTGATCTGTATTGAGAAAAAACACGAGAACTGATGTCTGCAGCTATGCCGTGAGATGTTCCACCACTGTGTTTTGTTTATTCCCGTTTCCTGAGCCGAACAAACAAAAAAAAAAGAAAAGCATTTTTCTTTTTTCCAAATCATGGTGCATTTTCTGCATTTCAACTTTTAACTCAATTTCAACTAAATTTAAATTGTAACTTCAATTTCTTAAACGTTTTAACGAATTTCTTGAATACTAGTTTTTTTTTTAATGATAATAATAAAGATAAATTTGTTAAAAGCTTCGATTTGAAATCGAAACTGTTTTAAGAACAGTGTAAGTACATACATAAAGATGATGACGAGCGAAGGATAAAAAGAAACAAGGCATAAGGTCATTTTTACGTCGTTGTGTGACAAATCGCGATAAGCGCGAGTGCCCCGGTTTATTCGGATATGACATTCGAATAAGCGGGGCACCCGAGAGCAACGTTAGACACACACAGGACCTGTTGCTGTCGAGTTTACGGTGTTTTTACGAGCGAAGTAACAGTCACTCTTGAGTACAGGGGTTGAGTACACACCCCCCCTGCCTTTGCGCGCGGCAGCCATATTCTTCTTTTAGAATGTGCGAGAAGAAAAGTGGAAAGTCCGTCGCGGTTCTCGGTGCTTTGAGATATAAAGCTATGAACGACTTTAGTCGAATGTCATCTCTTATACACGGATTGAACGAGCTTAACAAGTTTTAAATCAACATCTTACTCAAACTTCAATTCTCAATTTTACATTTTTGTTTTCAACATTATAATTGGCACGAGAACAAACAACGCTGAAAACAATTTGAGGTGATAAAATTAGGATAATCCGTGTCTGCTTTGTCTCAGAGCGAAAGTTACTCTTGCAGATGCATCTTCGAGCTGCCACAGTTTCCAGATTAATCTTGCCCTTAAATGAAATGGCCGATTTATTTAAAAAGCCAAACTTCGCCATTAATTCAAATATTTTAGAACCCGAAGGGAAGTGGAGAAATAAAAAAAGCGACCATTGATTCCCAACCCAACAGTCGTTTCTCACTTCGAAAAAGCTGCCATTACAAATGAACCCCGAATGCAGGATATTTCATCGAGATACTGTTATCACATCGAACCAAAACTTAAATTACGCCCTTTAAAAGTAAGAAACTGAAGAAAAAGTATCCGAGACGGGCAGGATAATGGGAGGGCGTTTAATCAAATTGGGTTTTAATCTTCTTAGATATATTCTATCCCTAAATGAACAACTTTTTCAAACCATTGGCACACAGTTTACCTTACGTTTAATTTTTCTTTCTAAATTCTTCAAAATTAACAAACAAACAAGTAACTTAAAAAAAAAAAAACAAAAAAAAACAAAAATTAAAAACAATCTAGTTTTAACAAACCATTTTCAAAAGTTATTATATTTTTTCTTCAAGAAAGCTTTGGCAATACTTGCAAATGTGGCTTTTTGGCAGATGACTGAGGTCAGGGGGGTGCAACGAAACAGAAGAGGGAGGGGGAGACGGGAGAATCAAGTTTCTCTGCGTGAGTTGAAAAGTCGTTTCTATTCGCCCCCGCGAACTTTACAAGTCCAGTTTTGTCTCGCACAATTAGAAGTTGGCTGCATTATTCATAACTCTGTTCTTACGGAGCCCTTTTTCGCCACCCTGGCATTGGCCGCATTGGTCTTTCCTATATAGCTTGGGAGGCTGGCGCGATTCTTTCACTGTCTTGAAGGAGGGCAGCGGGAGGAGGTATATCGCGCGAAACTCAAAGACCACCGTGGCGCATCGTCGTATGCTTCATGAATTTTAATGAAAATTTCGAGACCGCTGAGAACGCCTCTCCACTTACGTGCGCCGCGTTACGAGAACACGCGCGCACGAGAGAGGCTAGACGGGAAGCTGCTCCCGGGATTGCGCGACTCGCAAAAATATCACGCGGACACGTGGCACACACTCTCTGACGGATAAGTTTCTCGTTCGCCGACTTTTCTCCGCCGCGTTTATGCTAATCCGTCGCGATTAAAACGCCTCGTCTCGCGAAATATCCCGAAAACCTCCGCGCGATCGCCGTCGTTTTAATTTCAAATCTCTTTTACTTTACTTTCATTCTTCTGTTTTTTTTATACCCCTTTTAATAAAACATAAATGACATCCTTGAAGATCATTTGGTTCATGGTTCGTTCGAAGATTAAATTTGAAATGGATCTTGTTTCGAAGATGAAAAAACATTTTAAATTGCAAACTGTTTTCTGTTAATATTTGAGGGGGGGAAAAAACCATTCAACTCCGATGATGGTTACAATTATTAATTCAGCAATGTTGCGAATTCATGGGACGGGTTTCGGTACCCCCATCCCATGAGAGTGAACAAAAATATAGGCAACATAAAAAGTGACGTATACAACCACGAGAACCCCGTAACAGAATCAAGTGCAGGTAATGCCGCAGAGCACACTAATAACTCATTTTTATATTTCTGCCTCCTAAATTTAACGATCGAAAAGATCCGCGATGTCTTGTATGCAAAGCAGAGTCTCAAGTAATGCAGCATTTAAATTCCGCCAAGATTAAGTGTCCTTAGCATTAGCATTTAGCAATAAAATAATCGATTATAATACCATACGCGTGACGAGAGACGAATTAAACAAACGATTCATTTTTGGTCTCCCATCATTCAAAACAATCGGAAGCTGTATGAAAAAAAAAAAAAGTTGCAACGTTGTTTTGCAATTCTCATTTTTAAAAGAGAGAAATAATTTTGCGATAGAACCATGCACCTTTCTTGGGATAGAAAAATCACAATTTTTCAGTTACCATTGAAAGGTAGTCTTTGATGGGAAGACTTTTTGTTTTTTGTTGGTCGTGATTTTATTGCGTGGATTCAAACGAGACAATAACGAGGTCCGTCGAAGACTGGTGAGCTAACAGGCCCCGAGGCCCCAATGACCAGCGTGTCAATGTTTCTTCGCGCTCCATGCAATCTCCATAGAATTACCATAAGATTAAGAGTGCCGGAGAGGCCGAGGTGCCCCCCGTTCTCTTTCTTTCCGCTCGTCTTTGTCCCTCCCGCGCGCACATCTTCTTTTTTTCCCCCCCCTTTTTTTTATCCCCTTATTATTTCTCGGTCGGTAGGAGCATCCAATTAGCTCGCGGCTTTCTTGAAAAATCATTTACCTTCTCTGTAGATCGAGATCTTTGGGACTGAACTAACAAGAATTTCCGTGGACACGAGATTAAGTGAGCGAAATTTTTTTTTTTTTTTTGTTCAAACTCCCCTTTTTTAAATCTCCCTTTTTCAATCCAAACCAAAGATTCATTCCAACCTGGATCAAAATTTGAGGAACAAAATTTTCTGTCCGTCCTGCGTGTGAGGCACAAGGGAGAATTGGCAGGATTGGAAGGACTGACTGTTTTTGCAGGAGTCATAGGTGTTGGACGAGAAGAAAAAAAAGCGCGCGAGAAGACAAGATGGAGTCTGCAGGGGCCCTTGAGCGAGCTCTCGTTTTACGAGCTTATTTTACTGGATTTTTATGATATAACATACCCGCACCCAGCCGACCAAAGTTTATAGGTTTGCAAGATTTTATCGCGACGTAACGTATGGTTTGTTAAATCGTTGTTTCTACAACGCACCTCGCCCGTGTGTACTTTTATTTATTTCTTTCTATGCTATTCTTTTTTTTTTTTTACTTCGCGTTATGTACTTCCGTAAAGTGGACTCTCCTTAAGATTTTTATCGCCGTAACAGAGACGAGCTTGACCCCTTCTTTTTTTCAGTTCCTATGAACCAATGAAAAGTTCAAATTGCGCGTCAAAATTTGTATCGTCCACAACTTTAACTTATAACTTCTTTATTTTCCATCGTTTCATCTTTTTTTTTTATTTTTCTTTCTTTTCTTCTTTTCCTATTTTACTTTGTTCGTTAGTTTCATTTTTTTTTAATCAGTTTTCAAGAACGAAAAGATCGGTTGCACATTTCCGCAGCCTCATTAAAAGATCAGATAAATAGTAAAATGGCAAAAGGAAAAAAATTGGCAATCATCAATAAGACAAAACACAACTTGGCCGGCAATCAACACGGAATATATAATTGCGTTAATGAGAGAAGGCAGAAACAACTGTTCGCCGCTCAATAAGCCACAAATTATTCATTCGTTGCAAACACGAAGGAGCCCGTGTGCACTCTTTCTTTTTTTATTCATTTATCGTCGATTCGCGAGCAATCGTCTTATCAAGCGAGCGCTAATAAGCGTTTATATCTTGTGCAAACACTCGACGTTGTTAGGAACAGAAAAACTACTGCGAAAATTTTTTTTTTCTCACCGATAAAATTTGAACCGCGATGATTCAGCCGGACAAAAATAATCCGCTTCAATTTAAGAAGACAGTTATTGGACTGAAACTCTCGCGTTTCCAAAAAGAAGGACGGATTTTTATCATAGTGTTCTCTCGTACATAAATTTCTATAAGATTTTAAATTTGAGTGAGAACAAAAAATAAGTTGTAGGAAATGAGGAGACAAAAAATTATTGCCATTGAGAAAGTGAGAGAGAGAGAGATAAAGAAAAAAAGTTGCCCATTCAATTTGGACAGTTTGGTTTGGATAATTTGTGACAATCATAAGTCATAAGCAGACACAATGAAATGCAGAGAGAAGATATCTTGTGCGAAAGAGCCTGGCGTCGAAGTTGGCAAAGTAAAGAGGAAAAGAAGTTTGAGCCTCGTCCGAGCAGAAAGGCCGGTTCACCTTGACTGCCGGGACCACATCTGCATGTGCAGGGCCGCATCCAAACATCAAACGCAACGCGATGCTATGCAACCTCTCTCTCTCTCTCTCTCTCATTGTCTGATAATTTGAAAATCAACGTGCTCGCTATATTATTCGCTTCACTTTTATGACGAGTTTTTTCCCCTCCCAGTCGTTTGTTACTAATTAATTGATAGTTTCCGAGTTTATCGACGTCTTCATTACGACGATTAATATGCTTTTGCACATTTGGACTCTTTTTTTTCTCTCACTCCCCCTCCCTCATATCAGACGTTAGAGTTTTGTGTCTGGTGAAAAAAAATGAGACGAGATACATCGTTACCAATCAAGCGAACGGGCATTTTATTTTATCGGCTCGCTGATGTACCGCAATAAAGATGAAAATTTCGATAAAAACCTCCAGTTTTCTTGGGTTGATATATTTTTACACGGTGGGATCTACATCCTTCCCCTCATTTCTCTATTCAAATTCTACTTCACTTAGACAGATTTTTGTGTGCCAACAAACAAGAAGTGATATCAATAAAAAAAAAAAACAAACAAATAAAAACAAAAAAGAAACAGAATTAAAAAAGAAAACATTCCTCTATTAAAGTATATCCCAGACGCTATAAATTTTGTCTACTATCATAAATAAAATATACCAAATGTTACTCCTGAGAGACCTAAATCATATCATGTCTATTTGCAAGTGAGAAATAAAAATACTGTAGTATGCGAATTGATAAAAAGTTCCAGCTGCATTTTCGATAAATGAAATTGCACCTCACAAAAGTACTGCGTAGACTTACAAAAAAATGCAATTAAAAGAACATTTGATTTTGCAGCTTAGAATTGGAAGCAAACACTTTTTTTTTCAATTTCGATAGAACGTAAATGAATCGAACAGAGGGGGGGAGAGGGGCGCGTTGCAAAAAGTTGGTATTTAGTCGGTCGAGTCGGTCGTTATCACGTGCGTGGTTATCACTATCGCGGAAATAATCGTGGCTGCAATTGCGCGGCAATGATCGAGGGACTCTCCGGGGCATCCGTGCATGCAATTTAAGAGTCGTCGTGCTCCATAGACCGGAACCTGCGTCGTGAACTTTGAAGGGAGATGCGAGCGAGGGAAACGACTAGATGGGAACGGAGTCGAGGCTGGTCTCGCGAAGGGCTCCTGCAGAAAAGAGCAAATCAACGGACGAGGACGGCGATAGCGACCGGCGATCCCAAAAAGGATGAGAGCACGATGTGAATTCAGCCAGCCAGGCACCCGTGTACATTCTTACGTCTTCGATGCCTGTCAAGGGGACGAGTCGACGACCACTGCGTAGGGTACCGACCCCCTTCTTTGCGTCCAGTCTCTCACTCCATTCTCAGATGAAAGTCGAGGAAATGTCCAACGACCATTTGCATACACGCAACCGTGCACGATCTCAAAATAACATTCAGGGGCGATTTTACTCTCTGAAAAAAAAAAAAATAAATAAAACAAACGAAAAGTAAAACAGTCCAACAACTATCAGAACGATTTTTTGGAGGATTCAAATTCAAGTTTGTTAGAATTCATAATTTTAGAATATTGCTTTTGTTCTAGAGACAATTTTTTTTTCTGTCCGATCGTTGAATTTTCCACGACGAAATTATTCGAAGAAAGAAAAAAAGGTACCCGAGTTCTTGACATTTTTATGTACTCAGAAGTTGGAGCATAAATCAGAGATCTCGGACAAGAGTAAAATTTGAAATGAAATAAAAAAAACAGACACACAGTTTTCTGTACAAAAAGCAATGAGGATTTGATTTCAGCTTCTTCCCTTCGACGTGTGCTTATTTTTAGCCACCGGCTTTCGATGAGTCGCACACGATTTCACGCAGTTGCCACGTTCCGAATGACATATCTCGTTCTTATTCGAGTGAAATTTTTCTACACTGAAAGAGAAACAAAAAATGAAATCAACAAATTCTACAACGAAAAATAAAAAAACAATCATTTCTGTGATTGCAACTAACAAAAATTACAAACAAGAACAAGAAAAGAACTGAACAAGAAAAAAAAAACTGAAATATTTTTTTGTCCTAATACGAAGGATTTGCCCGTGTCGAAACCGACAATTTTTTAAGAATCTAAACCATTCGGTGATGTTATTTATAACCACGATGACAATATGAAAAGTCACCCGCTGGCTGGTCAGAATTTCGACCTGACCGTAGAAACAATGAATAGAAAACGTACTTTCGAATCGGACCATCCAACCTGTTAGCCAAAAACAATGACACGAAACTGTGCCCGCGAAAGCACACCGGGACAAATAACTCCGGGTCTCTGAAAAGACACGAGGGAAAATGACTGAAAGTCTTGATGCCGGTGCTTCGCAAGATTGCGCTGATTATATTAAATGGCTGGTAAAATGGTCTGCTTAACATACCGTTTATCTGCTCTTCTTGGTTTTAGTACTTTTTCACTGCCTCGTCAGTCATTACCCATAAACTTCGCACTGGTGTCGCACTTGATCTCTCTCTCTCCCTCCCTCTATCATTCCATCTTTATTATACTCATCTTGGTAGTACAACAAAACTGTCCTTGTCTTATTCCCATAATACAATTTCTCATTTCATTTTCGTCCCATATCTTCACGTTCAATTTATTGTCCTGTCTTGCACTCTATTATTCCAATCAAATCCCAACCAATCAAAACTTTATAGAGTAATTAAACATTCAAAATCAAAATCTAAACTATTCGAACAATCTTCGCATTACATCAGCTATATTTATTTCAGCCTATTATGAAATATAGTACAAATTTACAATAGTACAAAAAAGAATAAAACTTGCGATCAAAGATTTGATCTTGTGTAACTAAGTGACTGAATGTGTGTATTGACTCTTTAAATTGTCGCAAAATTTGATTTCTGAAGGGTGCGAAGAGCTTTTGTAACCTGCCTCGAAAGAATTGACAAAAATAATTGCGCGTTTCGTGGTCTCTCCATCCGCGCATAAAACCGATCCAAACATCGCATAAAAATTATGTTTACGAGTTTCGAATGGGCGCAGGGGTCGCCCAACGAGGGGGCTCGCTCTCTGTTATCGACGATGCTCGCCAAGGCTTTATCTTCGATCGAAAACCTCGTGGGGTCTCTCATCTATCTCGGGATCAATCACTTGATCCAAACAGGTTTTAAAATCTGTTCACGACGAGACGACGAAAAAAATTTAAGTTATGTTTTACAGGTGCAAATGTTGTTCGCGAATTTCAAATTAATATTCCTTGATTGAAATATAAAAAATAAATACTAAACGAAATATTAAAAATTGTAACAATTTTCAAATAAAAGTTGGAGCAGAAAAAGAAGTTGACTATTGACTTTGGGTTGTCAGTCAAAAACCAGTGCTGTCGTTCTTATTTTTAATAACACTCGAAGCGTCAAATCCGAGTCGTGACTTTGAGTATTTGAGAATCTCGTCTAATGTTTTGTGCCGACGTGATTCCCGTACGTTAATACAAGTATGCTTTTGTTGTTGAGGCACAAAAGAATTTGATGCGATCCGAAGATACTGCGACAAAGCTCGGAGGACGCAAGTGACTTACCTGTTTTCTCTTTGATTTCGCAGAGGACTGAGAATAAAGCCGGCTTCATTCTGTGGCAGTTGAGTGTGTGTTTTCTGCGAACAAAATCAAAAAGTCCAGTTTAATTGACAAGGTTCAACAATTAATCTACAAATTACCCCCCTCCTTTTTTTTCATCCGAAATAATGATGCACTCAAATTTTATGGCATCGTAGATCAAAAAACGAAACTTCTGAACATTTTTTTACAATATTAAAAATCAATGATTTTTATGACAGTGTGAAGGGGAATAAAAATAGAGATCATAAAATAGTCATAATCCAAGACTCCATTCTTTCGGACCTCTCGAGATTCTTCTCCCTTTTTATCTTATTTCATTAATACTTGTTACCTATTTAAAATTCGCCATTTCTTTTCTTTTGTTTCTTCTTGTTGTTTGAATTTTCATTTTACTTCACTGTCTGACTTTCGTAAACAAATTTTCCAGTCTATATTCAATGTCTGCCGATTTGCCTGACTCGCTTAGGTCAGTTACAAAAGAAGATAAACAGAACTAAAAACACAACCAATTGTTGTTTCAATTCTATTTGAAAAATCTTGCAAACAGATGTTCGCTCTTGCCGTTCAACTTCGGAACTCAAAAATGCATGTGTGCAAGTCTAACTAAGAATCTAAACTTTTTTACTCTTTTCCATCTTATATTTCCAATCAACTATTATTTTTATTTTCAATCGAATCTTCTACCGTACAATTTTAAATTTGTTTTCAAAACATTGCAATCAAACAAAGTGTAAACCTCTTGAAAAAAAAAACAAACAAACAAAAATGAGCATAATGAAGAGCACAAAATGAAGTAGAAAAATGTACCTAGCCTGTGCTTCATCCAAGCTCTGGTCGGTGATGTTCATGATCTGTTGCAAGATCTCCCCAATGTCTTGTTTCCTGGCCTCGACGGTTTGGTCGGGCCCCTGTGCCGTGGATCCATCGACGGGTCCCATGCTTCCGTATCCCCCTGTGTTTTGAGCTGCTTGTCCCTGGTTTCCTCCCATCAAGCCTCCGACGTTGGTGCCTCCGTGCTGCAGCATCCTTTCCAACTAAGGCAAGTTGTGACTGTTCACAAAACAAAGCGTTTTTTTACGTTAACATCAATCTCGCAATCGCCGACGCACCACGCGGATCAACTTTCAACCACAAGATTCAATTACAACCTCATCGTCCGGTTGTCAAAGACAATCTTCCAAAGCTCAATCATACCATTCTGATGGTCACTTCAAACCATAAACAAAAGAAGACAACAACAGATCAACAAACAAACAATGAAAGGAACAAAAATCGTGATGCAGCCGTCGTGGCGCTGTTTTGACAAAAACAAACGGATAAACACGAGAGCAAAAAAAAAGAGAGCAAGGTGATTATCCAGTCGTACCTGCACGGATTCGCCAACGCAATAAAAAGTAACCGGATTGGAATGAAAGCGCGTCCGTCGGCCGAAGCGAGCGAAGTTTTGGTTCGCACTTAACGGAGCACTGGATCGCGAAACGAAGCGCAAGCGGTTTTGAGGTTATGACTGGATATGCCAATTGTCATCGCAGTGAGGTCATGAGAATGCGGCTCGGTCCGAGCGCAGTTGTGCTTTCTTGTTTTTCGTTTTCACTTATAAAAACAATGAAGAGAGCACCCGTTGGTCGTTGACGTGATTGGCTCCTCTTTTGTCTTAGGGGCGCTCACGCTGACGGATTGTCGATTATATTTTTACGTATACGAAGTTTCAAGGTCGGTTCTTTTGAGTGATCCCTCAATCTTGTTCCCGGCGTCTCTGTCTCAGCGCTTTATCCGAGCCATCGCAAGCTCACCACAGCAGCCCATACGCCTTAGAAGGCAACGCGCGCGGACCGCTCTTTTATCTCTCGCACACTGCTCGCACTCGCACTCTCTTCTCGATCACGAGAAACTATCACGCGACGCCGACTGCCGAGACTCACTCGCAACTCCCGTTTTCGTTCCTTCGTCTACGTGTATTCGTGCGGGACATAACTACGGCGCGCGACGTTGCCACATTTCACGCGCTACCCTCTCTCCACCCTAGTTGGCGCCGCTGTCAGCACGCTGCGCGCGCAACTTTCAAACGACACTCTTCTGTTTTTAAAAAACTTTTGTTTTTGTTAATCAACAATAAAATTGTAACATTGTTGAGAAATTAAAAATTAAAATCTTGTTGGAGAATCTCAAGGTCATGTCAGAGGTCGTTAGAAGTCTGGAGGCTGTTTTTGTAAACAAACGAAAATAATAAACTGAAAAAAAGATTAGAAAGTTGAAGATATTGTAACTTTTTTGTTGAAGAAACTCAAGGTCGTTGTCGGAGGTCATGTTCTTTGAATAATGTTTATGTAAACAAACCTGTTGTCGGTGGTATTGGAAAAGTTTTTTTTTATGTAAACAAACAACAAATTGACAGAAACTATTAGAGTTAGAAACAAAAACTTTTTTAAATAAATAAACTCAAGGTTTGTGTCTTCTGGAGAATGTTTATAAACAAACAAACAACAATGACGAATTGAAACTGACAAATAAATCAAGTTGAAAAAAAAATCGGTATATTTTTTTAGGTCGAGATGTATTTTTATAAATAATTCAAAATGTCAACAACGAAGAAAAGCTTTTTTTCTTCTCGATTTGGCAACATTGTTTGTATACTGCTCTTCGTCCTTATACCCAAATTCACGGTTGTTTGTGTAACCAATCGAATCGTGTTTTGAATCGCGCGTCTCGTTTTGTTTTGTCGTTCTCTTTCGTGTTACTCTCCCAATGAGACCATCAAAGTTTCATTTTTCATCCCAGACAATTTTGCTTTTCGTTTAACCATTGACACACAATTAAAAGTGAACGTTTGATTTTTGACATTGTCAACAATAGAAAAATAGTTTGAAGATAAAAAAAAGTTCAGTGATAAATAAAGTTCAAAAATAAAGCCATGATGGGAGGGGAAGGGGGACGACGACGATTTACGCGAATCTAAACTCCGCCCATTGATGTGTGGATGATGACTTTTTTTTTGCAATCGACTTTTTCTGTGATTGGTATAACTCAAATTTGGTTTTTTTGGTATTAGAGAGTCATCGAAAATCCAAATTTGTTGACGGTGTAGAAAATGTTGTTGTAACCCGGCGTTGTAAATGTCAAAAATAATGCGGTCAAAAATAAATTATACTCACAAGCGCGATGCGCACGCGCGCGTCATCCAAGATGGCTGTGCGGCGGCCATAATTCCAACGAGCTCGCGCCAAATACACTGACATTTTGAAATTGTTACTCCACAATATGTTCGTCAGGCATCTTGAAACAAAAAAAATATATCAGACAAAATAAAAAGATTGAATTAAAAATAAATTATTTTCAATTAAAATGTTGATTTTAGTTGTAACAAAAAATATTAAGCAAAAATAAATGAATTTTGATTTGTTTGCCATCTATGAAATCAATGTTGAAGTTTAATTTAGATCCCCACCTTATCGACTGTTGGAAACAACAAACAAAACCCAAAAAACCTAACCAATAAAATTTGAATGACAAAAACAAAGTTGCTGATGATTTAAAAGCAATAACAAATCTTTTTGGAAATAAAAATGAATCCTCTGACGTAAGTTAACTATGTAATGGAATAACTAATTTCGAACGTTTGAATGCTTCGTTATTAAGACATTCAAAGTGTTGATTGTACATTTTGAATTTTAGAAACGTCAAAAATATTTCTAAACTCACCGAACAGGAATTGAGAAACAGAGGCAAATCTTCCTGGCATGACCAGTACAAGGACAGTGCCTGGATTTTTGTGGGCGGTTTGCCCTTTGACCTGACAGAAGGAGACGTCATCGCTATATTTTCCCAGTACTTATTCTGTAAATTATAATTTATTAATTTCATTACTATTCTATTTGATTAATTTCCGGATTTTTTTTTAATTTCAGGTATGGAGAAGTTGTAAATATCAATCTAGTACGAGACAAAGGTACAGGAAAGATGAGAGGGTTCGGTTTCCTTTGCTACGAGGATCAAAGGAGTACAGTTCTAGCTGTGGATAATTTAAATGGAATAAGAGTATGATATATCACGAATCACAATATTGGGAAATTATTTTAGTTTATCTGATAGTAATTTTTATTTGATATAATAAAATAATAATCTTTCAGCTTTTAGGCAGGACAATAAGGGTAGACCACGTTGCAAATTACAAAGCTCCTAAAGAGTCGAGACATGTTGATGACGAGACAAGAAATCTAAGACGAGAAGGCTGTGCTCCATCAAGAAGAGACAGAAGAGACTGATTATGTTTTGAACTTTTTAACCCTATTTTGATGCTTATATGAACGCCCATTCAAGTTTATTATTGTCTACGTGTAAAAAATAACGTGTGAAAATGTTTTACGAAGCATTAGAAATGTTATGTCAACTTATTTTTGGTATTTCGATCGCTATTAACAGTTTACACTAACAATTTACAATATCTTCAATCAAAACATACTCGGATTTACGCAAAACCAAAACGTTGTCAACTATAGATCAATCGCGACTTTGTATCAGGAAAGGGTTAGGTGGAAATTTTGAATTTCAAGATTGCTATCGTTTTTAAAAATAAAATAGTTTTCCGTCATAGATATTCGAGATAAATGTATATTAATGTTTTTCTGACGTTAAAAGCAACACCTTAATTTTTACCAATGATTTCCATTTACTATTCTTTCCTTATCTTCTAGACAATGAATATTAACACGCACTTCTTCATCATTTTTCAATTTTGCACGTCATGAGATTTTAAAAAAATTGTACTTTAATTATATATTTTCTATGCTACAATGTTGTTATATTATCAGTTGCGAAATTTCTATGTAAAAAATTTGCTTTTTCTTCTTTTTATAAATAAAAGCTTTGTCATGTTTTCTACGAAAAGAATATATTTTTCAACGATTGCACCAATTTGTACATTTCCACTAGCAAAATGCATTTTTCTAACAGCACAAATAGCTTCAAATTACGTGCTTTTGTACTTAATAAGCGAGAAACTTATCGGTGATATATCGATAATATTGATATACTTTCTTATAATTAATTTATTTTATTTCATTGCTTTGTATAATGCTTATACGACACAACATCAATTAATCTTATTTATACCTTTATTCTATTCATCTAGGTCTAATCTACCAAAATTGTAAATCTTTTTCAATGAGATGTATTCTCAGAAGAAAAAACGATTGATTGTTTGTTTGATATTTTTTAACGCTTGGATTAATATTTGTATCACTATCTTTATTTTATACATAATTATTATTATTATAATTGGATCAATCGATTATTTTGATTACAAAAAATCAATTCTGTTCTTTCAATTATATTCTTCAGCTACAGAAACTTGGAGGGGCAACTACCTACAGTGCAACAGGATTGCTTCATAATATAAGCTTTATGGCTCGGCTTAACAATCAGTTGCGTCTGTGCTTCGCGCTGTTGCATACTCTGAATTCAAACTCGAAAAAATGTTGAGTAGGTTAGTAAAGTAGATCTATAAAATTTTGTTTTTCTTTTTTTTTTTTTCAAATTTCTTAATGACAATGTGCAAGTTTTATGTGCTGTGCTGTTTTGTTCTTTGAATTGAAAAAAAAGTCCCGATAAATATACAAGAAAATTTTCAAAATCGAAAACTAAAACTTAAAAATTAAAAAAAAAAATTATCTAAAAATGTATTCTAGAAGCAAATTTCCAAAAAAAAAATTGTTGTGTTACTGTGTATAGTTTGCGGATAATTGTGTGTTTTGATCAAATTAAGATAACAATACCAAAACGCCGGGCTCCAATTATGTCCAATTCTCACGCTAACAATAGAATTAAAACTTTTGCATTTGTAAACAGATTGTAACGTACGAGATTAATTAATGAACGCAATCAATCAAGCAATGATATACAACTTTTTGTTTCACATTTATTTCCTGCTGAATAAAAGCAGCCTTGATGAAATCAAATTCAATTTCCGGACGTTTTTTTCTTGACAGTTTTTGATTGTTTTGACGTCCAATAAAAATATAACTATCATGGAATTGATAAATGTTTTTAAATTGTTCATATTCTCTACAAACGAATTAGTAAATTTGTACCGCGTGTATTCATTTAGAATTGTGACGACATTTTTCGGAAAACAATTAATCGTCCTCTTAAGGTAACGGTGACATGAGATTTCACGATATTTGATCTGTTAAGAAAACCCTACGTAATTGTACATCAGAATGATTTTCGCTTATTGTAATCTTTTGCATGATAAGATAAGTTCATAGACTCCTAAGCTATAGTAAATGTTAATTTGTCAAATTCCCATAATTAAAAAAAAAGAATGTAATAATTAAACGATTCCAAATCATTAATTTGATCATTTGAAATATCGTAAAATGTGAAAGTGCATCATAAAAATGATTATTCGCTAGTTTTTTATTTTAATTGTCTTATTTTCAAAATGAAGTGTCAGAAAGTGATAATGATGTTGTAGATTTTGGGTCAGTTTATCCAGATAATTTAGCGGTTCAATGGTTATGACATTTAAGTCCAATCGAAGTATTAAGGTCTAGGTGATTTGAGAAAGCTAATAAAATTTATGTTTGCACAACAAAACTGTGCAGTCTTAAAGAATTTTTTTACATATTTTATAGTTACAAAATTGTCACAGATAACAATTTAAAAACCATTTTTAAAATCGTTTTTAACAGATCTTTAAAATTAGAATTGTTTTTCTATTCTCGTCTACTGACTAATAGACAAGTGGAAAATTGTAATTTTTTTTTAATTCTCACAACAGAAAGTCTATAAGAAACTCGATTCAGACTCGACCTTCGTTTCTTTGTACCTGCATTCGTTCAGTGACTCTTTGCATTGAGACTGATTATTATAAGATCTTGAATAAATTTTTTAGCGCAACTGAATCAATAATTTAAATCGCTTCAATATTTTTTTGACAAAAAACAAAACCTTAAATTATTCCTCCTTTTTAGTTCATGAAACAATAGAAATGTCAGTTATAATTACAGCGATTAGAAGATAAGAAAAACCGGTTTACGTGTTAGAAAAAAAAATTATAATCCATAAATCATCAATATATTTGTGAGAAAAAGGAAAAAAACCTGTTTGTATGTAACACAATCCAGCTTAATAAGTCGGATCAAAAACAATATAAATTAAAATTGCATAACGAAACGGAATTATAAGCGCCAATTAGTTATTCAATGAAAAATTTTAATCGCGTATCAATTACTATACAGCATATTTTTATTGACTTGCTCGATGGCACATTTGTTCTGGTGCTTTGGCTCGAAAAAATCCGCGCTGAACCGTGATCGTGTCCACGCTTGTGCGACTTATTACCCCCCCTCCCTTCTTTTTTTTGCAGCACGGCGAAAAAAACACTTATCGTCGGAGGAACGTTAATTGTAATTATTGCCATTATCGCTGCAATTGTCGTAGTCTACTCAATAGGCGAAGATAAACCATTCAGGGAACCTTCGATTTTGGGAGTTTTCGACAAAGTAATGTATTTAATTGTTCAATCTTTTTTTATCTATTTTTTGTATTACTTTTTATAGTTTTATATTTTTGTCTCACGAAAATTAACTTTTTCGTGGGATTGTATTTAAAATTGATAAAAACTCTTAAATATTGGAAAATCTTAATTAAATTTTCGATAAATTTACCTCAAATTTAATTAAAATTTATTAAATTAAATTACATTTGATCGTATTAACTTAGTTAAAGTAAATTTGAGATAAGTTTTTTTTTTTTAATTAATGTTGAGATATTTTCATAGAACGATTTTTCTAACTGTATAGATGTTTCCAGGACAAGAATTTTAATCTTCAGACGTTCATTTTCAGTATGCCGTATCAACAAACGGACAAGAATGTGCTCCGATCGCCGCGAGCATATTGCACAAGAACGGCTCGGTCGTCGATGCTGCGATCGCCGCACTTTTTTGCGAAGGAGTTACTTCACCACACAGGTAATTTGTTATGCAATTTTAAACTGTCGTTACCTCAAACATTATTACTTCAAAAATAAATTTAAATTTCGAATCTAAAGAAATCCAACATTTCCAGTCATAGATTTAAATTCACTATAACAATTGTGATGAAATTTAATTCAAACAAAATTGTTTGAATCTCAATTTGAAATGAAAATTTGATCCATGTTATAATAATCAATATCTTTTTAGCATGGGCTTGGGAGGAGGTTTTTTCATGACGATATGGGACGCGAAAGAGCAGAAATCTTACTATATTGATGCCAGAGAAACAGCGCCTGCAAAAGCTGATAAAGATATGTTTCGTGGAAACGCATCAGCATCTTTTTCCGGTAGGAAAGAAGTTAACAATTTTTTATAACAACAATAAATGAAAAAAGTGAGAATTAAATTAAATTTTTGTTTGAATATTAATTTCAGGAGCTCTATCAATAGCAGTTCCAGGAGAACTCAAAGGTTACTGGGAGGCTCATCAGAGGTTTGGCAAATTGAAATGGTCTGAATTGATTGAACCGACGATAGAACTGTGCGAGACAGGCGCAATTGTCAATAATTATTTGAGTGATTATCTGAAAGAAAAGTCTCACATGATCAAGTCAGAACCTACATTAGCTGAAATCCTGATCAATCCAGAAACGAAAGAAGTTTGGACTGTACGTTTGAATTGTCATTTAAACATTCAAATTTAAATATACAAATAACATTTGTAACTGTAAAGTTTAATTTATCATTTAAAGTTACAATTTTTATCTGCAATTTACAATTTTTAGTTGTATATCTAAAGTTTAATTCATTTCCGCTTAGTAAATTTGATCGAATCTATCTGTCTAGGTAGGTGACCGGATAAAACGACCCACTCTTGCTAAGACTTTGAAAATTTTATCAGGCAGTGATCCAGTCAAGGAATTTTATCATGGAAACATGACGCACGACATGGTCAAAGAAATCAAAGATAGAGGTGGAATCATCGAGAGGGAAGACTTCGAAAATTACAAGTTTGTTGAACCTTCGTTTACTCGAGAATTGATAATCTTGGAAAGTCACTTAATTGACTGATAAAATATCATTTTCTTCATTATCAGAGTCAAATGGAAAGAACCAATTATAACAAAAGTAGGCAATCTGACGATGCTGACCTCGCCACTACCTTCTTCTGGAGCTCTTTTAAGTTTCATGTTAAATGTTTTGGAAGGTCTGGTCACCGAAAAAGATGAGCACATCTTTTGGCAATACATGGTGGAGACTTTTAAATATGCCTATGCTAAAAGAACTGAAGTGGGAGACTTAGAATTGCGTTAGTATCAACTTTTACAAATTTCAATTAAAAGATTTTAAATTAAAAAAAAAAATTCTATCATATTCGTTTTTCCAAATTTGTAATTCAATTCAATTTGTTTCATTGCAGCGGAGCTGATACGGAATTTAACGTCAAAAGAGTTTGCAAAAGAAATCAGAGATAAGATTCGAAAGGACAAACAAACTCACAACGACTTCAAATATTACGGTGCCAAAACAGCAAACCCTGAAGACTCGGGTACGACCCACGTTTCAGTTCTGGGTCCCGATGGATCAGCGGTTTCTGTGACTTCCACAATCAATCAAATGTAAAAATATAATTATTTTCTTATATAAAAGAAACAGTTTGACTTTGATATCTAAAACAAATTGAAACGAAGATAATTCCAAAGACAAAGAAAGAAACAATGTGGAACACAGTAAAAAATTAAATCTACTACTTGTCCTCGATGAATTTTACAGTGGAATTAACGCTGAACAAACAATTCGTTTACAATTGTTCAATGATTTTACGATTACTGAAGAAAAGATTACGATTTTGTTGTACATGTTTGAATTGCGTTTCGACGAATGACGAACAAATGCCAATCTCTTGTGTTTATCTCAACAAGACAATCATGTATCATTTTGTTCGCATTATGATATTAGTATTCATCAGTGTCAAGTTTGATATCTCGTAATGGTTCTTGTCTGTTCAAATCAAACTTGACGATGATATTTTTTTCAAAATGATTTCCTCTATAGGAGTCATATCTTGCAATTTAAATATCGTTTTGATAATTTTGTTCAAAAATTTACCTGGTTTGATTATCATCTTCAGATTTGGATCTCAAATAAGGTCACAGTCGACTGGAATTATTTTCAATGACGAAATGGATGACTTTAGCGCACCAAACATTACTAATGCATTTGGCCTGCCACCATCACCGAACAATTTCATATCTCCGGGGAAGAGACCTTTGAGTTCGATGGCTCCAACAATTTTCGTAAGATCGATCTTTTTCAAATGTTAATCAACAATTTGGCTAGAAAAATCTCTCTTACAAATTTTGTTTTCTTCACATTTCAGTTGTACCCAAATAATACCGTCCGTTTGATAATTGGAGCAGCCGGTGGTACAAAAATTCCGACTGCCATTGCTTTAGCTTCAGTTCTTGATATTTGGAAGGGCAAAAATATCAAGCAGGCCATTGACCAATTGCGAGTCCACCACCAGGTCAGTAAAAAGTTCTGTAAAAGAATGCGTTATGGGCAAAAAATGAGATGAAATTAATTATAAAATTCTTAATAATTATTAAGATACAGAATTTTAAATTACTGAAAATAAAATTGATAAAATGTTTTTGTTGCAGCTCTTCCCGATGGAAGTAGCCTATGAAAAAGGATTCGATGAACAAATTTTAAGTTACTTGAGAAGTTATGGTCATAAAGTGAAGCAGTTCAGAGGGATAGGTAGTGCCATCACTGCGGTCGAACGTAACGCGACGCACATCTTGGCGAACTCAGATTACCGTCGTGAAGGTCGAGTCGCTGGCGTGTGATCATAAAAGTTATAAAAACTAGAATGATATATGCCTTTTTAATCCTACAAACATGTAAATATGGTTGATGTTATGATATTTGTGTACAAACTTGTTCTTTTTATAATGTGCAGAAATAGTATGTATCGAGTGTAAAAGCGTAGTTTGGATTTCCAGCATGCATTGTATGACTGCAACTGTAAATACTGTACCGAGAGATGCTGCGAAAAAAATAAATAGATCATTCTTAAGAGAACTGCCTTTGAAATTCAAGTGTCCAGAAATATATTATTATATTGATTCATTAACATCTTACATGGCACAATAACTTTTAATATAATTTCTTGAAGGAACATCACCAAGCTTTAATATTACAATTTCGCAAACTGTCCTTGCATAAGATTGCCATTTTAGCATACCTTATTTTTTCAACAGTTCAGTATACATGATTTGTCATTCATTTTTTATTCAGTAATAATTTATTTAAAAAGTAAACATGGAGGAAAATATGTAGAAAAAACCTAAGAGCTGTCGTCGCTTTCTGAGAGAAGAGCCTCTTTCAGTATTTTGTTCTTCTGTTTCTTGACTTTCATTGACCGTCCCAGGCCCTTTTTTGATTTTCGAAAAATCTCAATAGCCTTAAGTTTCTTCTGAAGCGCGTTCGCCTTATCCTGTTCTCTTTGGGGGATCACTGCATCCACATCGTCGATCACTTTTTTCGTTTCCTTTTTCTTCTCTTCCAGACCGGTTGAAGTTTCTGGCATTTCTGCGATCGATTCCAACTGACCTTCTTGACTAGGATTATCAGCTGCTTTTTTCACGCTCCGTTTTGTGTACTTCCTCTTCTTTTTCTCTGGTGCTCCTTCCGTCGGTTCCAAACTGACCCCTTCTTCCGAGTTACCATCAAATCCCAATCTTTTGACTGCAGTCTGTACTCTTTTGCTCATAGACAACTCGATAGATTTTGGAACGGCGTGCATCTTGTAGTAAGAGAGCAAAGTTTTCTGACTCGAAGTGTCCAAGAATTTTTTGATCACTGGATTAATTATCTCTTCAAACTTTGTTCGGGTCCAGCCGAACTTTTTCCTCGTGTAATCAGAGATGAGAGTCAGGTTGGGCTTGCCCCAAGTAAAAGGCTCGTTTGAGTCATCCACCGTTGGATGGAGGTATGCCTGAGCAACAGCCGAACTTGGAAAACCTATAGAGAAATACAATTATATGATTTTTTGATTATTATAATACAAAAATAGCACCAATTTGAGCAAAACTTCGATCTCAAAAATGTACCTTGATCTAATTTAACATTCTTCAGCTTGTTTCGTAAACTGCCTTTGCCCGGTGAAAGAGTTTTGCTTGTCCTCAACCAGGAAGAAAATTTAATTAAACCTCGCAAAATTTCATTATCATTAGAAGGAAAAGCTGCAAGGATTTCCAAAGCTGTGACTGGGCCAATTCCTGCTATCCCAGTTGTGTAATCGCTTCCAACCAAAATCGCCAGTTGAATCATCTGTTGCCTCGAGAGTTCTGGATAAGGAAAACAGTTTGATAATATTACGTTCTCTCTTGACAAATAATTAAATCTATACAATTCTGTGTCAATAAAAACAATTACTATAGTGTCTTAAAATATCTTCGGCCAAAAATTGTAAGACTGTTTTGTTGTTATCGAAGAAGTTCTTGTAAACGCAACGGCCACCGAAGAGCCAAATATCAGAATCGTCTGTGATTGTTCCATGAGTGAGTTCAATATTTTCTAAAAAGGCACATTGAGCTTCGGCTTCCATAGGAGCCACAATATACGGAATGCCAAAAAGTTGCAGAAGTTCCTGTGAACATTGTTTCCATACAGTTTGTTTCCACTTGTATATTTTTGGTTAACTTCAGATAGAAATAAATAAATCGCAACCTGAGCTTCGATTCTCATCTGCTCGGTAATATCTGTAGCCTGTCTTTCTAATTTTCCAATGGTGCTGGTGATTTGTTTCTGCTCGTCTTCCAAAGCGTCCTACAAATAGAAACAACGAAAAAGTAAAACAATCAGACTGTAATTTTGTAATTCTTAAAACATGTCGACTAATTTACCTTCATAGTCTGCAGCTCCTTCTCATCCACCGGCAGAACAATAGGCGTTGCTTTAGAAATGTTCTCATCCTGTGATAAATCTATGTTATTGACATCGGGCTCTGTTTCGATCTGAACGTTTCTCCCAGAGTCCGTTTCAATTGGAATATCATCATCGCTCAGTTCCGCTTTTTCGTCCGCTTCATCTTTGCTTTCAATTGTCCTCTCATCATTTTTCGAGTTAGATTCACTCTCAACTTTTGTTTCCACGACAGAAAAATTTTCGACTTTGACTTCATCAATGTCATCATTTACTGTTTGACTGTCGACATTATTCTTCATGACAGAAAGTTTTTTTACATCCGCCTCATTCATAATTTCCAATTCCTTATCCAAATCTTTCTCCAGGTTTGATTTTAACAGAGCCAAATCTTTGAGAATCTGCTTATTCGTCTCAAGCTGACTCGGATTGATTTTTGGTACAACTAAAGATGTGTTATTCATCTCAAGCTGACTCGGATTGAGTTTTGGTACAACTGGAGCTGTAAAAATATCAGCAAAAATATCGTTCTCCAGCGTCTCATCTGGATTGACTGTGATCTCGATTTTTTTCGGCTCAATTTTTGGACTCAGAATTTCCACAAAATCGTCACTGTCAGTTTCAGACGAGGACATGACCTCAACTTTGTCCTCACTCTCTTCACTTTTATCCTCAGGTTGGCCTTTACCGATCATAAATTTGTCTTCATAAATTGGACTCACCCTTGAATAAATATCACTCACGATTTCTACATCATTTCTCGGAACTTTGAGCTTCAGTTCAGCATCCTCATTGTCGGAATCTGAGGAACCATCTTTTGTCGAGAACATTTTTGATTTACCATTTTGAGTTTTCTGATTTTTTCTAACCTGTTGAATCAGACCCAAGATTTGATCTTGAGGTAGATTACTATGCTCAAGCATGTAATTTATAGCTGGGTTCATGGTTGGGTTTTTAATTTTTGACTTCGGTATTGGAGGTGCATCGACAGTTTCTATATCAGACTCCCAATCACTGTCAATCCCGTACTCGTTGATATCGTGAATAATACTGCTGGATTTCGTTTCTTTGGAAGTGGAAGGTGTGGCTTCAATTTCTTCGACTTTAGTTTCATCGACTAATTTAATTTCTTCGACTTCTTTAATCTCTTCAACTGTTTCAATTTCTTTGAATTCATTCAGTTGTGACGTTGAAGGTTTATCAGTCTCTTCGGTCTCTTTATTTTCTACAGGTTTTTGTGTTAAGGCATTTTTATCTGAAAAATAAAGTGAATGAAAATTTTATTGCAATTTTTTTTGTTTAAAATTTCCATTCCGTTAACAAGAGAAAAAAAAATTACCACTAAAATAAATGACTCTAGTAGTTGCATCGGATGCAATACGAAAAACGTCGTCGTTATCTCTTGTCGCGATTCCTTGCTCAGTCATCAATTGATTTAGTTCCTCTAAGGTCAAAGACTTGCCGCCCATCTCTTTTTCCGCGACCTCCAAAGATTCCTGTACTTTTCTCCGTTTGAGCAGACGTTTCATCTGGAAGTCAGAAAATACCTCGGATTCCTGAAAAAAAATCATAATAGTCACCAGGCAAGAAGTTGAAAGGATATAACTGAACTCTATTTATAATCATCAAGAAAATGAGTAAATTGTAAATCAGAAATAAGTCTCAAGCAAAGAAAATTTCAAAGCCTCGTGAATATTCATGACCCTCAGTTGTAATCAAATTTATAAAGGAAAACTCGACGGTTACATAAAAATGTTTACTGCCTCAGCAGTAAAAAAAAATCTTGACTCATGATTTTCGTAAAACGGAAGAGATAATTCATTGCTTTTGACAGTCGTTGCAATTCCACCTTGATTATGAAATCTGTACCTCTGGCATCTCGTGCAACTTGCCCCACGAATTTTGTTTCCTTGTTTCCTTCAAGTCCGTGAGTATATCATATCTCACGTCGGCAGGCAAATTTTTGAATTCCTGTGTGTTGACGTCGACCGAGTGAATATTGCCAGCCCACCTGGTTTGTTTTCTAGGACTGTCATCTTCCGAGGACTCATCCGAATACGACTCATAACTATCCTGTTGGTTCGGGCCAGCGATCTCGGGCAGGACGAACATAGAATCATTTTTGTCTCCTCGTCCCGTGGTAACCGTGGCAACAAGGTTGGAGGCTGGGAGAGAATCCTTGTCCAACGCCGTCTTGACTGCCGTGTGCTTGATGAGGTTGTTGATCAGGTCATTTTTCAGCTTCTGTGCTTTATTCACCGCGATGGATTTTTGCTTCCTGCGAAAAGCCTGCGCACACAAAAGAATAAAGGACTCCATTCTCACTGCCTGCTTCCCACGCCGAGCTAATTACTCGCATACAATTTTATAATCAAGATTTAGGTGCGCGAGTATAACGTGCGTAAGAAACGCAAACAGGCAGCCGCGAGTCTCTACTTTTCAAGTATCATACTTGCATTGTTTGCAACCTGCTACAATCGAACTGGAAAACTAATCTAAAGTTTCTTGCAAATCTGTTTTAAAGAGAAGTATAAACTACTGTTTTTTTTAATCCTTTAAAGTCTTTCATTTTGTTGGCTACAAATTTGTTTTCAAAGTTGCATTCACATTCAAAGTTGAATCTTGTGATTGTGATTGCAAAAAATTTTGAATGACGAAGGGTAAACTTACGATGGTGTTCTTTTTCAACATTGGCACACCACCGTCGAAAACAAACACCGGCTTGATTTTGTAATACATGAGCTTGCAAATCCTGTTGAACAAGCCAATAAGGTGAGCGTTCGGTAACATGCTCCCTTTTCGGTCCTGGTAACCTTGGATCACTTGATGTATCCATATTGAAACGTCTGCAAATTTTTTATTTGTTAAAGAAAAATCAATACCAAATGAAATGACAAAAAACATTAATTAATTGCATTTTTAGAAATTAAATTTTGTGATAAATTTGAATTTTAAAATTCAAATTTTACACATTTAACGATTTGAATAATTAGTTAAATATTACCAATTGCTAGAACTTTGCCTTCTAATGATTCTAATGGAACGGGTTTCCCGGCAGCATCAATCAGTCTCCAAAGTCCTAATACTCCCATGTTTCAAGTAAAATCTAAAAAATAATACAATAATAAAATTATAGTCAATTTAGAAAGTGTCCTATTTGTTCAAGAGGAATTTAAATTTATCCAAACAAATTGTTCAAAGTTGAAAGTTTTATTTTATATTTTTTTATAACTTAATAAAAGAACGAATGAGACATAAGACAATCATAAGAATCAACCAGGAAAATGGCTCATAACCTGAAATAAAGGTTACAACTTAATGAATAATGAAAACAATGAGTGAAAAACAAAAATAAACAATTAAGAATGAGATTGTTTACCTGAACCTAACCTACAAAACGACAATGGCGGTTCAGTCATTTATGTCTCTGGTTGAAACGAATTGACACGTAAAATTGTTTTTGATAGCAAAAAGTGAGTAATTTGTGTAAACGCAGACCGTGCAACAATAATTGGAAATGAATTTCGATTTGCGTCTCGTCGGGTGTAAAAAACGCGTCGGACGTGCAGCGCCGATCAGCTGATAGCGGTTTTACATTGCGCGAAGTTACGTTGTTATGCGATTCCGGTAATCCGGTCAGCCGCAAAACTGCGAAGTTTCTGCGTGGGAATACGGACGGGACTGTCTGTCGAGTCGTAAAATGCTAAGCAGCCGGCAATTTCAATTGTAATAACGTGATATTTTTTTTCTGTTATCCCCTTACATTTAAATCACAGAGGAAATTAACACTCAAATTATCATTTTGCTGCAGAGTTTCTTTCCATCATTTTTCATATTTTATTATTATTAATTTATTGCAAAAAAAAATTATTTTTCAAAACACCTTGTCCTTTTTAAATTTCAACATTTAAAAGAAATAAACAAACTTTGATGTTGACATTTATGATTTACAAAATTTGTTTGTTTGTGAAATTCTATTTTCTAATTCAAATTGCATAGGAATTTAATCATTATACCCTTGTTTATGTTGAGAATAATATGTTACAGAGATGTGTAATGATAACAATGAGTTGCTTAATAAAGGAAGTTACCTAGATTTATATATACAATTGAAAAAAAATCTCTATACAGGTGCATGATTGTTAATAGACAAATTAAATCACAACTTTTTTTTTTTCTCTTGAATTGAATAAAAAATCATAGAATTTTCACCGCTCAGGAGGTTGTTTCAACCGATCTATTTTACAGCAGGCAGCAGTTTACAAAATGATGAAAACTTTGCGTGATCGATAATTTCATCACTGGGTATAACATCGATCCGTGAAATTTTAGTTTCGCTGCAGTTCAGAAACCGTCGCAAACGATGAATATTAGATGATTCGCTCTATAAACCAAAAGTTTATAAATAAGTCATATCAAATATAAATGAAGTAATTCATACAACGTAACAATAGTTATATTCCCTAAGCTCTTCTTTTTTTTGTTTTAATTTTCTAACTCGAAATTAATTAAATTAAATAAAAAAAAATAAGAAACAAATAAATGATGAAATTTGTCATGAGAATCGTGTGTGAAAATTCGTCCTGATTCGAGACGAATAACGGGGTAAAACGATATCCTTTGGTGCTCGAGTATTACGTAATCATTTTTTGTATCGTCGTCCTTCTCCAATGATCTGGGCGCCGTTTCTCTGTCCTTATCCCCCTTGCGCTTATGTAATATTTACATGATTCCTTTTGCACGATCTTATAACCATATGTAAAACTCTCCTTGTATTTGACAGATACAATCAGCCGTTTTCGCGTACAAAAAAAAAATAGCAGTCGCGAGAGTACCTTCATCACACAGCTTCCTGCAGATGAAAAAAAGTTTGATTACTAAATTATTCAACCGTACGGTGCATGTAATTGATCGATTATCTTAATTAAAACATTCCAAAACATCTCGGAAACTTTTTACGTCCCATTTTTTAGGACGAAAGCGTATCAGTTTCTTTCGTATACATTTTTCTACCTTTCATTTTCTGTAACTTTGCAGCAAAATGCCTAAACAATAACGTTCAAACATATTGTATCTGCAAAACCAATGGCAATATTTCAAATTTGTTTTGTTTATTCAAAAATCTAAATATTTACTAACAATAAATGTTGTTTTACAATTTAGCTTATGCTTTTTTGACCTACAATTTTCAAGTAACAAACTTGTTTTGTTTACAGTTGATTGTTCTTTTCCCTTCTTGTTTACAACCTCTAAACAATAACAAACTCAACTTCTTTGTTTACATTGTTTTATCCTCATCAACAAAGTTTAACATATATGTTTACATCTGTCTGGTTTACAATCTACAAACAATCTAAAACTTCAGTTTTTGATTGTTCAAACTTCAAACTTCAAAGTTTGAATTTGTTTACAATCTGCAAACGATAAAAGAAATTCAAATTTGTGTTTGTTTACATTTTAAATGTCCTAAAAATAAAGACTTTAATAGAGAGTAATGGGAGGGGGTGAAGGGGGAGGGGGGGGGGTCTGGGAATACAATAGAAAAACAATTTGCGGGTAAAGGCGGGTAATAAATATTGGATGATATAAAGTGGCAAAATGAGGGAGTATCGGTAGGCCCGAAGTTGTGCGCGCGATAAAAATGGTGGCATTGGAAGCGTAACCGGGAACGATGCGATTAGCTCACAAGCACACGGGTCGTTCCTTCCATCACTGACACCTTGATTGAAGGCGCGCGGCTTACGCACACATCGCTCTCCACCGCGCTCCATATACTTAGCGCCACAAATGTATTAGTACGCTCGAAGTGAGGTAGAGGCCACCTACTCTTTCCCACAGCAGGTTTTTCCCACGCCCCCGGGGTAACCCCAACATCCTTTTGCGGCGCGGCAATTCAACGAGGGGGAGCGGCGCGGCGCGGGACGCAGTGCGCGCGCGCCGCGCAAACGACAGTCCTCCGACCGAAACCGACCGAGTCGCACCGAGCACCGAGAGGCGCTGGGGTCGAGCCGTGCTGCACGTCAAACAATGGTCGAGTGCAGATAACAGCCAGTCGCGTGGCTCTCCGCCGAACACCGCCACGATCCGGCTCTCGCTCTCTCGCTCAGGCCCTCTCCCCCAGCCTTTTCCCGCCAAAATTTTCGCCCCCCGAAAAATTGACCGAAAGTAAGGAACAAGTTCAAACTCGCGGGTCCACGCGACGGTTGGCAGCCCTGCGCCCAATTTTGTGACACTTTTTGTCCCCCGCCAGCTCAAGTTGTTTGGTTTTTTCATCTGTGAAAATAATAAACAAACGTGAGTCTCGGGGCGGTTTTTGATCAGCGATCGAGGAGACTGTCGGGCGGAGATCGTCGGGCGGTTTGAAGCGCTGTTTTTGTTTGTGCACCGTTGGCACCGCCGTTCGGAAAATTCGGGAAGTGAACAGGTGTTTTTTGAATGGATCGGGCGACCGAGTGGGGAGCTGCATGCTTTGCCAGAGCAGTTGTGACGCGCTTTCCACGATGATGTCCTCCTGCGGCTGCTGTGCCGATCGCAAGCCGAGGTGAGAGTCGCCGAAACAAAATATATTCACGCGCCCCGGCTGAGGTTAGACGTCGCGCTCTAACCTAAACGGGGGTTGGCGTGCTGGTTTGTTGACGAGCCCCTCGACGTTGCCTTTTAACTCGGCAGACCTTTTCTTTTCTTTTTTTTTTTTTTTTTGCCGAACTGTCAGGTTAGATCGCAGTACTCGGTTGTTTAGTTCAGTACGTGCAGTTTTGGCTTCTTTTTAAACCTTGAGCTTGTCCTTTTTTTATTTAACATTTTTCTTTTTGTTTTTTCATGAAACTTGATAACTGGGTTTTTTTAGATTGACCATTTTCATGGGTCATTGAGCTATGGAAAGTTACGATCGATAAATTTTCATGGTTTTGTTGATTGTTTTTATGTGATGGTTCATCATTGGGTTGCAATTTGCAATTAGTGTCCGACTTCATTGCTCCTTTTTTGTTCTGATTTGACTTGTAATTTTTTGCAAAATTTTTAATTGTCTTTAAATGTTTAAAAATTAAATTTTGTTTATGATAATTTTTTTGTTACACATTGGTTGATTGCTAGGACAAAGTTTTGATGATGTTTTAAAATGTATGCATTTTTTAAAATTATATGAATTAGGAAACATAATGCTAAATTATTTATAAATAAAATTTTCTGTGTTATGTAATATAAATAATTATATAACTCAGTTGGATAATAATTCATTAACCTGTGAATTCGATTGTTATTTTAACAATAAACAACAAAAACGGATTTGAAAGGAAGTTTAATGATACGGAACAAATTAAGTTAATTTTGTTTTTGCAGTTACATTTTAAATAGTGAACAATTTAATTTTGTAATAAATAAACAAAATTATTATTGAAAGAAATAACGTTGAAATAAAACTATGGGGCTAAGTTATTAAAAATAATCGTCCAGGATCAATGAGAAATTTGATGAAAACAAATTATCAACTCGATTAAAAAGAGAGCATGCTATATCAAATCACTTGATTATTAATGAAACAAATTGTACCGTATTGTTACCATTATTAGCTCAATAAATCAAATTAAATTTATCAGACTGTATGTGTTCCATTTTTATAAACAATAATGATTCAACATCATAATACCAAAAAAAGTTCAAATGGTATTAGAATTCAATTTTAATGATTCAATTATAAACATCAAAATCATTAAAATTAGAAAAAAAAGATTAAAGATCAAATTTAACTTTCCCATTATCATAATATCAGATAATCACGGCAAAATTGTCATCCAGTCACAAACAAACATCACTGCAATTCAAAAAGCGTATGAAGAAGAAAAATATATGAGTTCTAAGTTCCCACGCCTTACATGTACTTCCTCTTGTCTGGGTACTTTTTAGTTCTGCATTTAAAAAAGAGAAATATTTTAAGCTAATTATACATTGTAACAAGTAAAAATGCTTCCCACACGATTATAAAATAGCTCACGATTATTTGCTGATGCACATTTTCTTCTTCGATGAGTCCTCCTTTCAGTTGCACTGCTCCATATTTCACAATCCAATAGCAAATTGTTACTCTACCAAACAAAATCAAATCTAAATTCAATTTTATCCTCAAATTGTTAATTGACTGACGAAAAATTTTATTACTTTTCAGATAAGCATGCTTTTGCAAGTGTCAAAGGAATCAGAATCGTAGTTAGCAAGGACCAGGAGGAGGAAAGGATACAAATATGCCACACCAGTTCGGATTGCCCGCGATGGCCCATGGCATGCAGTCCCCGCCCTCGCCCACGGGCGTGATGTCAGCGTATCCTCGTTTCGGGGGTGTCTACAGACCGGATCACCAGGACCAGCGACTCACCCGCGAGGCTATGGAGCGGTACCTGCGCGACCGCAGCGATATGGTGATCGTGATCCTGCATGCAAAAGTCGCTCAGAAATCATACGGCAACGAGAAGCGATTCTTCTGTCCGCCGCCTTGCATCTACCTGTTCGGCGACGGCTGGCGGATGCGTCAGGAGCAGATGCTGAGGGACGGCGAGTCCGAACAGTCGGCGCAACTTTGCGCGTTCATCGGCATCGGCAACTCCGACCAGGACATGCAGCAGCTCGACTTGAACAATGGCAAACAGTATTGCGCCGCCAAGACCCTCTACATCTCGGACTCGGACAAGAGGAAGCACTTCATGCTGTCGGTGAAGATGTTCTACGGCAGCGGACACGACATCGGGGTGTTCCACAGCAAGAGGATCAAGGTCATCTCGAAGCCATCGAAGAAGAAACAGTCGCTGAAGAACGCCGATTTGTGCATCGCGAGCGGCACCAAAGTCGCGCTCTTCAACCGGCTGAGATCGCAGACTGTTAGCACAAGGTATCTCCACGTGGAGAACGGCAATTTTCACGCAAGCTCCACACAGTGGGGTGCTTTTACCATCCATCTGCTCGACGATAATGAGAGCGAGTCCGAAGAGTTTCAGGTACTTATAACAAGCCTCGAGGACAATGTTCTTAATGTAATTAAATCATGATCTTTGAATCTGGTTTGTTAATCTGTTGAGTTTTGTTTTTCAGGTGCGAGACGGTTACATTCACTACGGTAGCACAGTGAAGCTCGTCTGTTCAGTGACTGGAATGGCACTTCCTCGACTGGTGATCCGCAAAGTGGACAAACAGATGGCGAGTCTGGAAGCTGACGATCCGGTATCTCAGTTGCACAAGTGCGCGTTTTATATGAAAGACACGGACCACATGTACCTGTGTCTGTCGCAGGAGCGCATCATTCAGTTCCAAGCCACCCCTTGTCCTAAGGAGCCGAACAAGGAGATGATCAACGATGGAGCCTGCTGGACGATCATCAGCACCGACAAAGCCGAGTACCAATTCTTCGAGGGAATGGGTCCTGTGCGCTCGCCCGTAACGCCTGTACCACTGGTGCACACGCTGCACCTGAACGGCGGCGGCGACGTGGCGATGCTCGAGCTCACGGGGGATAATTTTACGCCCAACCTGCAAGTGTGGTTCGGCGACGTCGAGGCCGAGACGATGTACCGGTGTCAGGAGACGATGCTTTGCGTCGTGCCAGACATCTCGCTGTTCCGAGGAGAGTGGCTGTGGGTTCGTCAGCCCACCCAGGTGCCCGTGTCCCTGGTCAGAAACGACGGGATCATCTACGCCACGGGATTAACTTTCACGTATACCCCTGAACCCGGCCCCAGGCCACACTGTCCGCCTGCCGACGAGATCATGAGGGCGCCCAGAGCCATGCACAACCAAGCCAGCATGCCCCCTGCGATTGCCGACGTCGCGTGGAGCACCCATCAGCCCCAATCAGGGCTTTGATGTTGCGATCTCAACGCTAACCAAAGCGAGGCCGACGGGGACTATCGTGCACACACGTAACGCTCGCGTTTCTTGGTCGGAGAGACAGTTTTGAACTTTTAAGCGATTGTCAATGAATTTATATATTTTTTTTTAATTTGTCGAAATTAATCGCGGTGGATGTTTTTTTTTTCGTTAGATCAGAAGTATTTTTTTATGAAAATTTTACTTAGTTGATTGACAGAAGTTGACAGTTTTGTTGAATGACACTCCGACCAGACTGAGCTAAAACTATGAAAGAAATCGACACATTTATTATTTGTAAAATATAACACTTTTTGCAATTTACATGAATAATTAAACAGTTATTTATAGTAATCTCATAATCATTTATTTGTTGTAAAATATCATTTACACGCATCTGATTGTTTTTATTAAATATTATAAGCCAGAAAGATTTTGTGAACTCGTATCGAATTTATAAATATGTAAAAAAAATCATTCTGGAAGAGCGCATCGAAATGAAAACTTGTTCAATTGCCAAAATGGATCTGTACATTGCTTATATCGATCATCGAAATCAATCGACAAAAAAACGTTATCAACTATGTAACAATAAATAAATTTAGGGACACAGACTAAAGTTAGAGATCCTTTTTTTTATTATTAGATTTTATTGCGTACTTTAACTGAGTAGAAAGTAAATCGCACGACACTATAAAGAATATATTATACTTTTTGTGTTGGTATAAATTGTGACTCTTTAAAACTTAAGAGCAACAAAGATATTGAACACTCAGTGTCACTAGTCCAACCTTTCTTTTCTTCGTAAGGTACTAAGTAGAAATAATTTTTTATGTGACCAAGCGATTCCACTATTTTTTTTATCACCGTAATACAAGAATATATTTTTTCTTTAATCTTTGTTTTCCATTTAAAATTTCTTTGTGAACACCGATGTTGGAATCTTAGACTAAGATTAGTTTAGAATTTAGAAGATTACGTCGAGCAATGTGTATAATTATATATACGAGATTCTTCTGTAAAAAAAAATCAACGACTTTTTTACTGTACGATATAAAAGAAATATGCGCACGTATATAGTTACGAAATGTTGGTGATTTTATTGTTGGTGGAGAGTGTGCAGGATTGAGAAAAAGAAACTAGACTTTATAATTGAAACAGAAAGAGCCACTTTGTTTTGGAATATGATGCAAGATTGCAAAAAAAAGAAAACGAAGAGGAAGAACATCGAAAATCGAATTGTATAATTTATTATTTTTTACAAAATAAATATCAGAGCGGAAGAAAGTGTTTCATTTTTTTCGCGCGATTGTGAAACTGCGAATTAATGCGGGACCCGTGGGAAAGCGAACGATGATCCGCGGTATCGTCAATTTAGTGGAACGCGGATTTGTCCCAAGAAAACAATCAGATATAATGTACGCACAGGAAGCCAGCAGATAAGGATCACGTGAGGAAAGTCGAGGCGAAGACATCCTTTAAATTCCTGGGAATTTACCCACAATTAAGTCAACGCATTGTCTGGACAAATGAACACGGCCTTTATTTTTAACAACAGTAATTTCATTATTGATAACAATAATTACAGTTTGACAGTATATCGTCGGACGGAATACGACACGCGTTGCACTTGCCTGTTCAATTTGATTTGTGCCCCGAAAGAAAGTCAACGTAAACGCTAAATTAATTAAAACACTAAATAGTTTGACACAAAATGATGCTTAATCGTCAAGTGAAATTAATTTATAATACACAAAGTTTCAAATGAATCGTGCTCCTCTGCTCGAATAAAGAATCTGCCTTTTTATACATGCAAAGTTTTGCAATCTCATTTAACAATGAAACGGCGACAAATTGCAATGAAAATAAAATTAATTTATTGAAATCAATCGCACGATTTCACTCCAACTTAACAGTTACAATTTGTGTACAGATAAATATTTTCTATAAATATTGCTGGATAAATTCTATTTAGAGATGTATTCTTTTTTGTATTTTTTTTAAAAAAAGGTCTTTAAAAAATATAATCTTCGTTGCGAATAACGATATAAAAGTTCTTATAACTACAAATTAACGAGTGTGATTAATTGCAATAATGCCTTGTTATAAATATAAAATCGTACAAAAACGAATCTGTAATATCGGTATGTCAAAATTCAATGTCCTTGCGTCATGATTGTTATTTAATTCGTATCGTGCGTTGCTTGATTGTCAGCAGCAGCGAGATGTACGACGTAAGAAGGTCGTCCATCTTGTAACCGAGGGACGTCTCGCAGAGCAACTTTGAGCCTCGTACCAAGTTTCCAATAGTCATGTGAAAGTAGGTGTTGCCGGAAGACCAGTTTGAGATTTGAGTAAACGGATGGGTCTCAAGAATATCCTGCAGGATAAATTATTCAATCAGCATACTCAGATTTAAAATCAGTGAAGACTGTGAACGTTATTTTAAAACTAATACCGATGACGGAAAAAATAAGTTTTGTACCTTAGTCTGAGGATGGATTAGACTAACACCGTGTTTATTAATGGCAATAAGTAACATCTCAGGATAATTTGGCTCCGTGCTCTGTTTCACTTCGAAAAATGCTGATCCAAACGTTGGCCAACGGTAGACGATCTTTAGGAAAGTAATTTTTGCATCTTCCGGGGTCATGCCTGTGAGAAGACGAATAATTAGTCGTAAACTTTAATTATTTATGAGGGGGTATTTTTTATAATAACGTCGCTGAGATTTGGTGAGAAAAAAGTATTGACGTACCAGCATCCTGATTGTAAGCTGCTATTATAGATCGTTTCCATTCGTTTGCACTTTGCACTTTAACCAAATCAGCAGGTATGAGTTCCCTTAACATTTGCCTGCAAACCATGAATACATTATTGTGATAGTCACGTTCACTTTGTGCCCGAGCTAAAGTGTCTGATCGAAAATCAAAAACTTTCGATGTGATTTCAACCGTGGAAAATTGGTAGAAAACTTAGGTAACAAAATTGATTCTCTATTTTGAATTTCTTAATACATTTAAATAAAATAAAAAATAAATCATTTTTATATAACAATTTTTAAATTTAATGCAATTGAATATTCAGTCTTCAATTTAATTACAATTTATCTTTGTGAGATTCACTTACGGTATAGCTTGTAGCTCCTGTTTACTCTCTCCAAATCTCACTCTGTACACCAAAGCTGCTAATCTTGAAGCTTCTTCCTTAGTACATTTATGGTACCCTGTTATAAATATAAATAAAAAAAATATATAAATAAGTTTTTAATATAATCAAATGTTCAATTAAATGATTTCTTTCAGTTTAACATCTCGTACCTCTTAATAATTTTGGTAACTCTTGATGGAAATGGAATATTAGGTCGGCATTTCTATCCTTCCCTGGTACAGTATTGGTCCACAATTTTTTCATAAAGAAAACCTGATATGTAAACTGGGGAGAAATTCCTGAACAAAATTGAAAAGTATCTTTTATTTGATATATTTTCCCTAAACTTATTTTTGTAAAATTATTTATTCATTTTAATTTATATTTACAACTTACGTATTTATATTAATAACTTACCTTCCCTGCTAGGTCTAGTTTTTCTGATCCAATCCGTCAGATGTCGAACAAAATCAAAGAAGAAATCAGCTTCAGGCACGGAGATGACCTTGTCCGCAATTTTGACAAACAAACTGAAACCCTCGGCTGATCGCAAGTTTAGTCTCTGTGCGATGTTCTGACAGAAGTCTTTGGCCCTTGTCGAAGAGTCTACCTCGAACGGCTAAAAGAAGAACAATGATAAAACATTTTTCTTTTTAATTCAAACTAGATTTTAATATGTGAATCATTATTACTTCGTCGGTATCATCAGGGAAGTAAACTTTATGGAAGATCTGTGTGGTTTTGTGTTGGATGGCTTCAACTTCGACCTGGTGCGGCGGATATTTTCTTTGACCGTTCCTCAATGTCTTTTGCAATCTTTGTAAAGAGTCTTGCGATATAGGATGGCGTCTCGTTCTCAAAAACAGTGTCAATTCCTAAAACATATCAAACCAACCATTAATGAACCAAAATTGCTGATTATTAATTGCATACAAATAACAAACAAAATTAAATTAAACAAAATGCATTCTGACCTTAAGTAAACTTTGACTGCAGGTGAAAAGTCCAGTAGCAAGCCACATGAGCTCCCATCCTCTCTCCTCGCTGAGCCTATTTCTGTTGTCCGTCAACTGTTTCATGACCTGACAATAAATCTCGTCCCTCAGGATCTCATTTTTCAACGGCCCGTCGAATATCAGGTCGGTGTATTCGTTGCCGTTGCGAGGTCGCTTCGTTGGCAGATCTCCCATGTATTTCAAAATGGCATTGAAGGCAAAACAGGCCTCCTCCGCCAGTTCCTCTTTGGACACCAATTTCTTCAGCAGAGGCTGCTTCAGAGGCTCCCTGGAATGACGCCAAAGTTCTTCCGAGTGTCCTCGACGTGCAGCCGTCAAGGTCAAGGCTTTGGACATGGTTTTCTTTGGAGGAGTCCTAAAATGGTCTATCGAATATTCCAACAAAGTGTGAGGCTTGTCTCTGGTCTCCACTCCATTCATTGGTTGAGGGTAGAATCTGCGATTGCTGTCTGGTCCTTCGATACTGAAGAGATTCTGCAAATGTCAAAATGGTTCTCTTTTTATATATAACTTTGACCTTTTTTCTTTTATTCAACTGGAACCATAATTGTTACCAAAATTTCAGAAGGTGGTTTGCTCAACGAAGGCAGGATATAAACAGTCTCCGCAGGGAAATCTCCCTTCTCCCCTGTTCTCTCGCTGGTACCGATGCACCATCCTGAATTGAGCACCGTTTCCCCGGTGCTTTCGTCCTCCAGAACAATGAGGTCACCTTTCTGGAAACTAAGAAACGAAGTTGCATCCCCAGGAGCCTTGTAGTCCTGCAAGGCTATGACGAACTTGCTCCTCTTCTTCAGTCCTTCGAGGAAGTACACCACGAGGTCCCGGATATCTTCTGCGTTGGGACTCTGGAAGGTGAACTCCTCCCCGCGCACCGTCGATAGATTGAACGTTTGCGTGAACATTTTGTTGGTTCTGTCAAAAGTGATGAACATTTGTAAAAACAATTCCAATTTTCATTCAAATTGAATTGAAGAAAACAAAAAAGAGACCTTTGACTAGACACGGTGGTGATTTCTGGGAAAGAGAGCTCGAGGAGGACTTGCTCCTGGTCATCCACTACGTAGACACCCGTCCAGTTAACCGCAATGATGACATCATTCTTGGGCAGATTTGGCCCGGAATTTCTGTAGGCTTCGTAGAATCGAGAGAATAGCAGGGGCCATTTGAATTTTGCGTAGCCAACTATGTCTTCCTTCACTCGCAGCGCTGGTACTTTTTCTTTCAAATAATAACTCTAAAGGAATAGCAAACTGATTAATAAGAAAATCGAAATTGAGCAAGTTTACTGATCAAAGGGTAATCAATTTTGATGCTATACTTTTTTGTAGGCTTGCAGTACAAGATGGCCCCATCGTTCAATAGCCTTATCGATCCCCGTGAGACAGTAATCAGGAATATAATTGGGCAACAGGGTGAAAAGCCTGTCGACGTTCATGTCAGTATGGTACTCGATGTAGTACTGCTGAGCAGCGATCATCGCAAGATCCTCCTCCTTGTCACAGCGATACTCCCCGAACTTGACACCCCTGACCACCTGCTGATAGATCAGATTCGTTGCCACCTGGTCCTCTGTTGGCTCATGCCAGGGGGCAAAAATTTCTTTGCGGAAAAACAGTCTCCAGGGAGCGTTTCGTTCTTGAGCTCCTTGCTCTTTAGCGTACTGCTCGCACTGCGAGATTGCGTCCATTACGTGGTCTCCTCCGCTTCCCAATGACGAGACCTAACAAAAATTAAATCAAATGATTAGAAATATGAAAAATTCAGCTACAAAAATGAAGAGATATTAAAGAGATTAAGAAGATGAATCTTTTTGGTGGTTCAAAAGTCTGGAGGATTACCTTATCAAACAAAGCAATATAAAGTGAGAACCCAAACTGGTCCCTCAAATTAATCTTATCAGACAGCTGGTTACACAATTCTCTAGCAGTGGTGGCAGAATCTGCGAGCAAAGTTTTGGTATTTCCATCCATAAAAGTGATGGGCAGCATGATCGGTTTTTTCGACTTCGTGGCTTGGAGTTCGAGCCAGCTGGGTGGTTGGTTTCTGGTTCCATTGTTGAAGGTCCTCTTAAGTCTATCCTCGCAGTAAGGCGCGTACCCGGGAGGCCCCTCTCTAATGAAGGCTCTAAGGTAATTAACGAATTTGGCCGAGGGAGCGAAGCAGCCCACGCAGAGGGACAGGAGGATCCAACCTCTGGCATGAGACGATTTGGAGGGATTGTTGGTCAACTGTTTGCAGATCTGACAATAAATCTCGTCGCGGAGTTCTGCCCTGAGGATTCCATGACCGATGATGAAGTGGAGTTTCTCCAGGTTGGACGTGGGCCTGGCCTCCAACCAGGACTGGTAACTGTCCGCAGTGTACTCGTCCTCCTGCAATCGCCTTCGGACGTCCTCGCCCAATTTGTTCTTTCTTTTCAGGGTCAGGGAGACCAGCTTGTGACGAATCGATCGCGGTTTCTGTTTCACGTATGATTCCTGAAGAAGACAAACAAGTGAAATTAAAAAAAGTTTTGATTATGCAAAGATTTGTTTGAATATTTTTAACTAATTCTTTTTCTTTTAGTTTCCTTTCAACTTACCGGATCCATCCCGATCATCTGAGCTTCCTGGAACTCTTTGCTTCGGATGAAATTGCGTCCTAACGTTGCAGTTACTTTCGACATCACAGAAGTGTTGTCCTTGTCCATCGTATGGAAACGTGGCTCGGGAAGGTCGCCAGTAAATCGCAAAATTGTGATCCAAAGTGCTTGAGCAGCCTGAAAATAAGTTGAATTAGAAATGAAGAATCAGTTGACTTATAATATTAAAAGTATTTTAAATTACGCATCATTACCAACTGGTCTCCTTGGGTATGCAAGGGTAACAGGGGGTGCTTCAAAGGTTTCCGAGAATATTGATGAGTGATGTTGCCCTGAAAGTAGGTAGCTGCAAATTTCTGGAACTTGAATTCGGACAGATCTTCCTCGTCCTCCGACGCTGTTTGCATGGGGCTGATGATTTCCTGCTGATCTGCTTTTGGGGCCGGAAGATCCTGAAATGAAGAACACAGCTTTAGATCATTCAACAAATAATTGAAAACTAAATTGCACTTCTTAATTTGAGACTTGTAATTTTACATTAAAGACTGAAGTTTCCCTGGCAGGAGTTGGAGCCTCGCTACTGGAATCCGGCAGGAAGTCGAACATCGCCTCGACCAACTTGCTGTCATCCACCGGCTCGTCCTGTTTCTTCGCTGCGTCATTGATGATGTTCTTCTTGATCTCCATCCTTCTTCTGTCTTCCATCTCCATCTCTATCTCCTTCCTCTCCAGTTCTTGCATTCGTTCCTACACCGAAAAAAAAGCCACATCAAACTTTCAGATAAAACTTCCAATCAATTTTTGATTGAAAACAACAAATTCGTTTTCCTTCTCACCATGAAATGTTGTTCGGCGATCTCCTTGGCCCTCTTATTTCCCTGATCCTTTAACTCCCTCTCCTCCTTCTTCTTCAACCTCAACGCCTCGATGTGCAACCGGTACTCGTATTTGACCTTCTTATATTTCCTCTGCGCGATGAGTCTCCTGACGTGGGCCTGGATCTTGATGATGGCCCACATCTTCTTCCGGTACATCCGTCGAACCAAATACCCTCTGGACCTCGCCTGCAGTCCCACAATGTGACCTCTGAGGTGCCTGAATCGGTGGGACAGGACCCTCGACCTGATCAAGGCCTGCAGGCGCATGTACCCGATCCTCATCCTCTTGTACCTCTGCCTCTGGGCGTACCCTCGCCAGTACTTCTGCACCACTATCGCGGCCGCTCGCATCCGCAAAAATCTTCTCCTGTAGACCCATCCTCGAATATTCCTCTGCAGGATCAGGATCTTCCGGGTGAGAACTCGGTCCCGTTCCTGCTCCAGATAAAGATCGTGTGCGTCTTTCAGGAACACCTTAGTGTGACCCAGCTGGTAGTCCGATCGTCCTAGAACTTGATGGCAGATCCGCGAAGTTGCTGCTCGACATTCCGTCTGAAAATGATTCAACGGAAACTGAAGACCGAAAATGAACATTTTAAAATTGGTTTAGAGTGTTTCTTAATTATTTTAGGATGATGATTATAAATATTTTGATCGACTATGAAGACATCTTAGACACATTTGATGTTTCGTTATTGAAACAGTTTTTTAACTCTGGTGGATTTAACAAGGGTAGTTTTTTGTGCAATTATCAATTACCTTGTGCGCTGGAGGAATCCCAGGAATCAGAAAACGGTAGCGTTCGACAAATTCAGGGAAGGCGTGTCGAATCGGATATCCGGCACGCCTTATTCTAATAGTTTCCATCATGCCTGAATAACGTAATTGTCTGCAACACAACCCCCTGTCGAACATCTGTAAAATGGATAAAAAGTTATTACAGTTTTTACGACATTGAATAGTCACATCAAAAGCTTTAATGTTTTTTTTTCTTTCACACATTTTGTTCCAACTTGTTTGTTTCATTTTTGTGTTACCATTGGTTTTTTGTATTCGTTGGGTTTGATGCACCGGATGAAAAATGGTTGACAGCTGCAGAGCGTCTTCATCAGAGCGTCCAAACTTTTCTTGAACTGTGTGGACAGAGTCGGCGCCCGTTTGCGAGTCTCCGAGCCCATCCCAATGTCGTTGACGAAGCAAACTTGCAAAAATTTGTTCGACGTGATGTGGATGAGCTGCAGCAGATCCGCACTAAACGTGTCCCTGTTCTTCTCCAAGAAACTTCTTGTGTCGTAGAAAACAACACCGGCAAAATGGTTGAGACCAAACGAGGTATTTATGTCGGACTTTGGTTTCAGGTAATTTCTGTGCGTACCGTGAGTTTTGTGAATTTTTGCTAACATGGTTTGGTCTGTTCCCTGGTCGACAAAAAAATGCAATCATGTTAGTAAAGGTTTAATCAAGAGAAACTTTCATTGATATTCTTTAAATTTTAATTCAACGTTGAAAATTACTTTTGGAAATTTAGATTCCTCATCGATCAAAGCCATGATGTTGAGTTGTTTGACAGCGATCAGGTCAAGAGCATCCTGATTGTCAACAAATTCTATGTGCTGCCAATTGATACCCTCGTGATTGTACTCTTCCTGTTCCAACTTAAAGATATGCTGGACGAAAAATTGTTGTAGATTTTCGTTTGCATAGTTGATGCAAAACTGTTCGAAGCTATTGTGGTTGAAATTTTCGAACCCAAAGATGTCTAGGACACCGATGGAACTGCGAGACGAGTGCTTAGGCCTGAAGATGGCCTCGTTGATTTTTTTCACTATGTGGACAAAGAGGCGACCGTAGATCCCTTTTACGAAAGCGTCTCTTATGTCCACTGACTGATCCCTGGACAACGTTGAGATCTGAAAAGTTTAATTCGAATTTAATTTGAATTTTTTGTCTGATTATTTTTACTTTTGAATTTTCTTACATACCACAGTTTCACCGTGTGCAAAAATTGTACGTCTCGTCAAGGCATCATTCAAAGATTGAACTGGAACTCCTAATAATTGTGCGACCCTTTTCACGTTTGTCTGTTCAGGAATTTCGGTAGCGTCCAAATTGTCTGAAAAATCATGATTAGATAATGAATCCTGTTTTGTTTCAATAATTGTTTACAACGTTTAACTTTGAATGTTCATTTAGAAAACTATGTCTGAATGAAAATTACGTAAACGGCAACGTAATTATTACAAGCTAAGCTTTCACAAGACCGCGATGCTTATCTTAGAAGCAAGAAAAAAATCTAGAGGAATTGACCGAAACCGAACTCGTTTTACAAAACAATAAAACCGACGTTAAACAAACTCTTAAGTAAATGCGTGTCGTGCTTGATAACAGAAACGTAATTCATATTTATAAATGAAGTGCAATAAGGCAAGATCCAAAAAGGCATACCAATTAACTTACAAAATACTCCATTACATTATTCATCGGGATTAAAATGTTACATCCAAGTTGAAAAGCAGTCAAGTGGGATTGATTTTATTAAAAAAAAAAAGAAGTCATTTTACAAATCATTTCATCACTTCTTTCTTTTTATTATTTCCAGTTCAAACGTTGGAAATAATCGCAGAACTTTTTTTAGATCACATTTTTCCACATTGTAATGATTTAATAGACAGTAAAAAAAAGAGAAATGCGTTTCTCTGATGGATTTCATTGAAGAAAGACAAATCATGTTAATTTGTGTAAACGAACCTACGACCGTCGCTCTGTATCTGATGTTTCCCATGTGTAACAATGCTGCGAGCAGCTTCAGAATTTCCCAGATCTCCGAGTCGGTGAAGAGCAAAACCTTCATTGCAGATCTGATGTCAGAAAATTCGGCTGCGTCATCGCGACCTTCACATGTGATACTGCCACCCTTTTAATAAAACAAATTTAAAAAATGACTAACCACTTCTAGAGGCTTATTAAATTAAGAAATGAGTACTTAGTTAAAGTCGTTCAAGTACCTTATTTTTTGGTGTAACATAATTGAAAATTTTAATTATTGATCAATTGATAAATACAGGGATGTGCAAAAAGTAATCTTAAGTTTGTTTTAAGGACTTTTGAATAACGACGTTGTAAATTACAACGAATGATTGATTTAGCGGCGTCTGCTAATAAAGCAGAGTTAATTACCCCAGTGAGATATCTGTAAGTTGACGCATCCTCGAGCTCGAGTTTTTGCTTCTCCTCCTTAGAAAGTCCGGCCAACATACAATAAAATACGTGATAATTCCTTTCGTCCAGACTCTGCGATACGATGCGAGACTTTTCCAACAAGTACTGCTCTATTTTCGCACCTTCGATGACACCTTGCTCGTTGAAATGAATGTCTATATATTTACCAAAACGGGAAGAGTTGTCGTTCCGCACGGTTTTTGCATTGCCAAAAGCTGAAGAGAAGAAACAAAAAATTGGTTTATATTTTATATTAATTGTTTGGTAATAAATTTTGAAATTTATTATGTTCACCTTCGAGAATAGGATTGGCTTCTAAAATTTGTTGCTCTATCCACGAATGTTTCCCACTAATAGCAGCTAAATATTGTAAAATTAACTTAGTACTTTCAGTCTTTCCAGCTCCACTTTCTCCACTGAAAATAGAAATTTCGTTTTTGACCATTGAACATAAAAGTTTGACTAATATTTTGTTAGTGACAATCTTAATTGTACAACCTTATTACAATACATTGGTCCTGTCCATAACGGTTCATATGAGCATAACTATTATCACCTATTGCGAATATGTGCGGAGGTAACTCGCCGATTTTACGATCTTTGTACAGCTTTATCTGTTCTGCGGTGTAAATTGGTAATATTTGATACGGATTTACAGCCACCAGAATAGATCCTGTGTAAGTCTAGAACAGATAAGGATAAATCAATGACGATTATTAGTACAAACTTTATTTTTGATTACTAATCAATGGTTCTCTCGTTTGGTTTCATGTTTGAGCAGACAGTAGGAATTTTTTATCCTCTATCTCTGATAAGATAGGACAAATTATATGATCAGGTGCTGGTTCTGATAACTCAACTAGATTTACAGTTTGAATAGAATTTGTTTTTAATTAAACTCTTATTTTGTTTTTAATTTGACGTGTTTTTTAATTTTATCTTCCATTCTTTTTACTGTCTGAGCTTACGTAAATGAGATTCTCATTGTATCGGATTAATAGGTTGCGCAGAATGCCCGCTTCATGGAGGTCGCCCAAACTGATCATGTCTTCGACGCCTTGCACGGATGTTGCGTGCATCGCCTTTATTCTTCTTTCTGGTGAAAGCCATTGTTCCTAAAAAAATGATTTTGGTTAGTCGAAGAATCTTGGATTCACTTTCTCCATTTGATGAAACTTTTCATAAAACACACTATTTTTACAATTTTTCAATGCTTTTTTTTTAAATAAACAGATTGAATATCGAATATGAAAAATTAATTGATTAAGAAAAGTTAACAAATTAAAATTGCTATAATTTAGCTATAATAATGAATTATTATTTCTTTGGAAGTAATAAAAAATTGAAAAATTTAGAGTGTACCTCAGACAATGAAATACCAAAAGTTATCAGAACTAGTTATAAGCTAGTTATCATAATTGTTAGAGATAGCATGTCACAATTACCTTGTTATCGTCGTCTTTGACTTGAATGCGTCTACCTTCTGCTGATATAACACGAGCTCCAATTGCGACGTCGAATTCTCTTCCTGAGATGGGTTCGATCCATATATAATCACCCTGAAAAAAAATGGAATAGATAAAAAACTACGAAACGTTCTCGATGAACAATAAAAAATGTCTAAACAATAAAAGTATAAAAAAAGTTATTATAATTTGTTCAACTAGTTCATTTTGAACAACAATTTATCTCCAAACAATTTAGTTTGTTTTTTACTGGCAAACAAATTTAATTTTTCTTTCATTCAATTATAATTTTCAATGAAACGTTGCTATCGTCATTCATGTTTATTATTATGTTACCGAATTGCTTTCGTCTTTTGTGTAATCAACGGTGGAATCTTATCGTTCATTGTCTCAACTGGCAATAAAATTGACTTTTCTACTTGCGACAAAGAAATAAAAAAAGTTACAATCTGAAATATGAAAATAACAACTATGACAATATAATAAAAATATGAAATGAAAAAAATTGATTGTTTCAAACAATTTTATTGTTTTCAGTTGAATTGAGATCTGGAAACTTTCATCTCTGCAAAATTATATAATTAATCTCGTTTCATGTAATGAAAAAAGAAATAATGAGATCAAAACTAATTTTGAATTTTAATTGAACCGAAAAAAAAACAAGTCGGAAGCGGTGGTTCTGCCGAAATCTACAAAGTGCAAATTGAACACGCGATACAATGACTCAGCGCAGCAAGTGACATAATCTCATGACGAAATGATAAGAAAAAGAAAAAAAAAGAAGGAAGCGGCACGAAACGAAGAGATACGGCTTCGTCGAATACAAAGTACCAAGGTGCAGAACGACGTAACATAAACGTATGCACTTGGTATTTTGTACGCCCTAATTGTTCACGAGCCGGAACATCGGTTGAGCTCTTCCGTTCTTTGATTCGTACCAAGGGTCGCTTTAGACGTACCTCTTTCGACAGCTTTCTGTTGCATTTTCAATTGCATTTCACTTTACTTCCTTTTTCTTAAACAACAATCAACAATCTTAACTTTTCTTTCATTATCCTTCATTTTTCTAAACAAAAATATAAACTCAAAAAACAAAATTTGCAAAACAACTGTAAACCTTTTGTTATTGCAATTTTGCTTTTCGGGTATCTAATTAAACAAAGTTTTTTTTTAATTGTTTAATGGTCTAGAAGTAAGTCTAGACATTCTCTCTTGTGCACGATACTATTTGTCACGGTGCTCGGATTCTCGCTAAAAAAGGAACTTTATACTTTGATCGCAGGCATAAACTGCACCGATGAAGTAACTGCGTTTTTCTTGCACCTAACTGTTCATACTATAAAACTAATTTTAATTCATCAGCTTGTATGAAATTTCATTAAAACTTGATTGATAAATAAATTTTGCAACATCACAAAGTAAACGTCTGTGTAGCTCAAGAATTTTTTCCATCCCCGGTGAAAATCATCCGAGAGATGTTTTCTCCAATTTTCTTATTTACGAACGAATGAAAAAAAAAATTATAATCTCCCTGTATTATGACAGATGGAAAACTGACCTTCGCCGGGGTGACACTTGCGCGTTTCGTGCACCGGCTAAAACTCACACTAATGACTCGAAACATTTTCACTCGTCACAGATTTCTACTGACCGCGTTCTAAGCGATCATATTTGGGAAAGTGCAAACGTTTGGAGTCAGACTTTTTATTCATCTTTCAAATTTTTCTCATTTTTTATTTCATCCTTTTTTCCTCTTCTGCCGACCATATGTTGACTATGAGGTTCTAAACTTACCCGAGTGACGATGACCATCTCTCAAACGCGGCTGCTTCACCGCTACCTGTAAAAACAACAATGATTTATTTTTCATCGCCTGAACATTTTGTGCGTCATAAATTTTGTAAAAACAATTTATCATTTAGTTTTTTGCTAGACGTTTTATATGAATTGCCTAGTTTGATAAAAGGGAATGTTTGAAATAAGAACAACATTTCAATCTCACCTGCTTTCAAAGTGGATAAAATTTATCTTATAATTGTATGAATAAATCTTGGACGACGTCAGGTGACATTTGCAATGAAAAAAGAATGTTTTAGAATATTATTGGTCAATAACCGTTAGCACCGAGTGAAGTAAGGTAAACCTGTTCGCGAAGTGGACTAGGTTGGCTGTACTACCAACCTCAAGCTTGACCGAGAGAACTGGATAAGGCCTGACATTCGTCAGGTGATATCTGATGTCTTTGCTTCAGACGGTTTTCTACTGACGTCCAGGTGTCTTTGCATTATTGTTACATAACATAATCTTGAGGTCTTATTTACTTCCAGATAAATGCCAATCGCAGATGCAACGACCGGCATTCACTGAAACTATGCACTCAAACAAATTTCATCATTGAAGTTCTAACGAATGGACGATAATAACATTTAGGCGCCAGGCCAACCATCTTGGCACCCAAATTGTTTCCAACTGATTTGCATAATTGATTTGAGGAAAACATATTTTTTTGATAATGCAAAGTTGAGGAGTTTGGAAAATGAAAAATATGCAAATTTGATCATTGAAATTCTAATTAATACATCAGTTAAATTTAGGCGCCGGGTCTGCTACTCTGGCGCCAAAAAAACAACCATTATTTTGAAATAACTTAGTAACAAAGTTTGGGCGCCAAAAACTAATCTGGCGCCCAAATTTTCTTTCAACCAAATCGTTTATTGATTTGAAAAAAGTAATGTTTTTTGAAATGGTATAAAGTTGAAAAGTTTGAGATACGCTGGAGAACTGCGTTCTGTCTCAAATTGACACAAATGATAGGTTTGAAATACAAATGAGAGTTAATTTCCGGAAAGATGATGTTGCGAAACAACGATGAAAATATTGTCCGGCGCATTCAATTTCGCACTCTCTGCGATTAACGATCCTTGACTTGACAATCGTACAATTTGATTGTTTCCCGAGTGAACGGCTCTGCAAACTTGACTCAACTTCAATCAAGCATAAAGTGTCACAAATTTGTAATGCTCTGACATTGCGTTTATTTTAATAACAAACAGATCTTACTGAACCTTATGGAAATGTCTGAAAAGTTTCAATTCCAACCAACTAAATTTTAAATTGAAGTTTGTCAACAAGTATTTTCTATCATCAGCTCGATTTTGCTTTTTTTTCATCTAAAATGAAATTGAGACTTTTGATTTAATCAAACTTGTCAGTTGAAGATTAAGAAATTTTTCTCACAGTCGGTTCATCAGTTTGATGAATAGTCGTTTCAGTCTTAATTTCAAAATTTCTCTTTAAAAGATGTATTAAAATATGATAAACATTTCTTTCATAAGTAAAAGTGAGTGATGAGAAAAAAAAACACAAAATGTTCGCAACTGAAAGTAATAGTGAAAATGTCTACTTTTTTTACCACACTTTTGATCAGTCAACCAAAATGAGATTGATTTGAAATGTTTCATAGCCGGTGAGTTGCTAATCAATTCAATTATCACCGCCCCCCCCCCCCAAAAAAAAAGCAAGAGGCCGCAATTTCTAGTACAACTTTTTTTTTTCTCATGCCATGTCTAATAGCAATTCGATGTGAATTGAACAAAAAAATGTCGCGATCAACGAGTGAAACTGGTTTTTCATCTATGAGAATTTTGTTTCACAAATAAAATTGTCAAAGTCACTTGATTTCTGTCACGATGTATTAAGTTTATTTGCTTAACCAAATGTGATGTAATTATGAACAGCGAGAATATTAACGTAATTGCACGTGTATTCGCAATTGCACGACTTTCAAAGGTCGTAAAACGTTAAATAAAAAATAGACTTTACAACCGCACAAAGAAGAAAATAAAATTATACAATTCGTGAATCACAATTATGTTACAACAACAATAATTCACTTTGACAAAAAAAAAGAAATATCAACTATTAAGTTGCGTCATTTCTAGCTTATCTGAATCTGACGAAAGTGATCATAAATTTGCCTCTAATTAATAACTTCATTGGCTTAAATTCGTCATTATAATATCTTCGTCAGTTTAATAACTTTCGTTAGCTTATCTTGGACAAAATTTTTTTCATCTTTTCGAAAACTGAAATTATGATTTGTTTTTCATTTGGTGGTTGCGTTAATTTTGATAAATATTAATCTGACAAGTTGAATGGCCATTAATTATTTATGGTGTTTACAATATTTTGTCGTCGCACCGTCCAAGAAAGGAAGACAAGTTTTGTTTGAACAGATCGTTGAATTTGTTCAAGTTGGGAATGACAAGACAAGCAGTGAACTTGGTTTGTGAAGTGCAAGCAGCGGCAGTCATTGACTTTGAAAATATCTGGAGAACGGTCAGTGGCAGCGTTATATGCAGAATGGAGACTTTAACGGCTGATCAAACAACGCCTCATGTGCATACGTGTATATTTTCCATGACTCACAAACAAAACAATCCAATTTTTTAATCGATTAAAATAAATTTGTTATCAATTTACAACTCTTTTTAAATTCAAATTTATACTGACGTCCAAATTATCTACCACTGGAATTCGTTCAGTTTTGTTTCTTTCTCCTGGCGCCAAAATTTTCTGCCACTACAATTTTTTAAATGTTCAAGGTTTGTTTAGGCGCCAGATAATGAAAATTTAATATTTTTGATATAAAATTTGAATTACATTTTTTTGTCTCACAAGATTGAGAGATAAAAATGATACAATAATTATTTTTTAAAAGTTAAAAGAATACGATGAAAAAAATGTTTATGATTTGAAGGGAATTGTTGAAAGAGAGAAAAAGGGAGCCTGAAACAAGTCTAAGAATAATAATGAAAGACCAGTTATGAAAGTGTGCTTTTGATGGTTCCCCGAATAAATGTCGGAGTAATGAATGGAACGAAACGAGGACACAAGGAAAAACGAGACGGCCTCTCTGCATACATTACATATATGGTCCTTACGTCGACACTTGAAACAAATTCTTAGACAAGTAAATAAAAACAATTGATCACAAGTTGAAAACTACTCATCTTATTTTATTTATCAACGAATCACAAGCTTGTTCAATCACATTTCAATAGAATTTAATTCATCGGTAATAATTCAAATCCATGAATTATTTCGATTTAATCTCAGAGCTATTACTTCTCAATGAGTTTATTTGGTCGAATTAATTTGTTTAATAAAATTTGATAAATAATTAAATTTCAACTGTTTTGACTTAAAAAAAGTAAGTTATGCTTATGTTTTCCGAACGATGAATAGAAAATCGAGAGAAAAAATACGAAAAGATAGGTTTCAGCCAAGTCGGATTGTTAAGCGCGTTTCTTTGATCCTTCATAATTTGCACTCGACGCAATTAAGTCTTTTTGCGGAAGAATTATAAAAAGACGGTTCACGTCCTTCGCTACAACGCGCAGTGCCGCTGAATACGCCTTGGACTTTCTTTAGAAAAAAAAATCAAGCATTAGAATCGCGTAAAGAACGTCCGCTTTCGTAGAACAGTCTGCTCCTGGCTATTCTATTAACGCGAAACGCACTGTCCAATGTACAGTTAGAACGAATAGCGATTTAAAACATCACCACGTTAATTGCATTAGAAGTTTGTTAACCCATTCACCCATATTATTACAATTTTATTTTAAGTACAACAATAAAATTAATTCATTTTACATTCAAATTAAGTTTGTAATTGTCAAATCAAGTAAACTGTAATTTCAATCAAAAGTTTGGAAGTCAACAAATTGAATTATAAAATTTTAGATTAAAATGACGCATTTTTGAAATGATAATTTTTGAAATTTTAAGTTTTAGTCATTGAACAAACGAAATTGAATAAACTGTTTTTGTTCAGAAAGTTGGCCTTGTTTCCAAAGTCAAAAGAGATCTTCGAAGCGAGGAGGTGCAGCGATAAAAAAAGCTTTCTTTTTTACTCTCATAAAAGTGCAGCGAGAGGTCAACGTCTAAATCGCGCAACAACTTTATGACTCAAGGAATAATCATCGCCTTGATTGATAATTGATTCAAATGATTGATTATATCGGTTATGTACCAAGGGAGGAGATATATCCGCGATACACACGTGGGCGCCAAAAGTTCGCGCGATAAACCTACGCGATACCACGTAGAAAACAGAAATTCCATCATAGATAAGAGCTTTTTTCATTTAGAAAACATATCTGCCTTTTTTTTTCATTGAACAATTTTATTCGATTAAAATTCCGCCCACAAACTGCATTTACCTGTGGTTCAACGACGAAAACCGTTGTACACAATTTTTGGAAAAATTTCTCGAGAGCTTAGAAAACCGTTTTATGTCACGCTCATTAACATTCCTCTAATCTTTGAGCCTTAAATTTTCATGTTCTAACATTTGTTAAAAACTAAACTCAAATTTTTCTTTCTCAAGTTGAAATTTGTTTTTGGAAACTATTTTTGAATGCATTAAAAACTATTTTGGATATAAAAAAAATGACAAAAGTTAATTTGGAAGGTGAAAAACTGTTTTGTGATTCGCTCGCTCGCGCTTATTTCCTTATTGGTCGAAAACGTTTCCTGACGTCCGTCGAGATGGGTTGTCTGAAGCGTGAAAAAACGACTCTAGTTATTTACATCGAAGCTATGCGTGTGCGTTTATACATCCGCTCTAAATCGCAATGCCGCGCTACTAACACACAGCCAATTCCCCTACAAGGACAGATATTCAATTTTTTTCATCTTTGAATTTTGCAGAAAAGAACATCAACTCTTTTAAACAAAATGCCCGATTTCTTATTTAACAGTAGTTGAAGAAAAAATGAATTAATTATTTGAAGAGAGTTAAGATTTTCCGGTGGGTTCGATTTTGGGTTCCAGTTCAGGTACTTCTGTTGTAGATACAACAAAAAGTGTGCGAGCGTATAGAACAATGGCGCGGAATATAGGCCAATTTTGCGCAGAACAATTGTCTCTCGAAAAAGGTGAAAAGGATTTGAGTTTGAGGTCGCGCAGTTGATCCTCTGGTAGCTGGGAAACGGCTGACGATTTGACGTTCGGTGTTTGAGCTCTCCCCTTCCGCGTCGGGCATGTCGGCTAATTATCCGGAGTATCCGCACAGGCGTGCCGTATAATTACAGCCGCAAACAACGTCCGAATCGATATTACTTAGACGCACGAATTTTCTTCTAACTTCGGTACTTGAACTTCAAAAAAAAAAAAAATTTCTAGAGTACCATCAAATTTTCGAATTTTACTCTTTTCTTTCTTGTTATTAATTTGAGTTTTATGCAAATTATTTATTTCTATTCTATTTTGCAATATTTTATCATTTTTGAGTGCTTGTTAAATTATTGTTCAATTTTTGTATTATATCCTTTTTATCGATCAACAACTTTTAATGACACTATAAACATTTAATTTGACCATAAAGCATTTTTCATATCAAGTTGTCTAAGTAAAAACAGGAGAGACGTAAAACATGCAAGAAAGCAAATCAAAAATGTTCTGTTTTCTTATCGTTGACATTTTAACGCACGTCGGATCGTCAAAAATTGTACCTTGTAAGGTGAATTTTGTAGATGGTACTTTTAGATTAAGTTATATTCAAAACGGTAATACAATCTTGATTTATGTATGTATTACAAAGGTGTTAATTGAGGTACGTGCCATAATTCAGAAGATATACACAAAAAGATCTTCTCAAATCGTCATTTGTTTAACGAATAAAAAAAATGGTAAAAGTTAGTGTTCTGTGTCTGCAAGCACAATTTGTTTCCATTTTTATACCTCAGGTATATTTTCTGGTACATTTTCTATTTTGAATAGAGTACCTGATTGTAAAAAAAAATGAAACTTCAAGGTACCATTTGAGGTCAGGCTCTGAAAATGTCACAATCCTTCTATGATTTACATATCTCAAGGTCAAAAACTGGTTCCATCGCAGGACTCTGAGAGAAATTTTCAGTTCAAAAAGTCCATGATATCTGGTAGCTTTGCATCCGACCTACCTAGCGATAGATATAAGGAAAACAGCTACACGTCGCACCACTCCATGAAAAGGCACTCACTACACTTGTTAACACACGGTGTTGATCCCTGCACGGTTTGTCATGCCGGACCAGCGATGCGTCCACAACTGGGAAATATACAATGGGCACAAATCAAAAGGCGTAGATCCTTCGGGTACCAATGGAAGTGGGCGAAAACTCGCGGATAAATGAAAAAACAAAACTGCGTTCGCCGAACTAATTAATTATCGGGCACGGATACGTGGCTCATGTTTGCGGCTAACGCGAACCGGCGCGTTAAAAGCGTCTCGTGGCTCTCGACTGATGTCGGGCGTGCCAGGTGGCAAACTGTGCGCTCGGAGGGGCAACGCTCACCTGACAAATCAGGCACCGCCGATCGACGTCCACGGCTTTGCAGACCGCGGAACCAGCCGAGAGAGCCGCTCGGAAACCGTAGCCGATCGATCGAGTCGCACTCGAATTTACAGAAGCCCCCGTTCCAAGGTACCTGAGTAACCGGTTGAGATCGTTTACCTGCGGCAGGTAAACTATAAAAGCCGATTTTTAATCAAGTGAAAAATGAAGTTAAAAAAGTTTGCGAAACAGGTTTTTTTTTTTGGTATTTCGGGTACCTTGAAACTTTTTGTTTTTAGTTGATACAGTTTAACTAAAACTCTTGAACTTTCATTTGGCTTATCAAAAATGATAACAAAAGAGAGCTGAATAAGATAAAATTGTATTTCTGCAAAATTAAAACCGACGAGTTCGTTGATAATTATTACATAGAATCTATAGACGAAACAATGATCAACTCATCGGAGTAGTCTCAACATAAAAATCTCCGCAATGGTCAAGTACATTACAACGAATAATCTCTCTGTAATGATAAAAAGTTTATCCCTGCATGAAACGCGCTTGAAATTATTACACCATTGAATAACATTGCATCAACAACCATTTGCGATTTTTATAAAAGCATGATTACGATGATTATTACATGATTAAATGTTGTTACTTCTGTTTTTAGGTACAAGATGTACACGGCTTGTTCGCTTTTCTTATACTTACATCGCTTATACACAAATATTACAATATCTTGTTTTCTCCCTTTTATTTGCCGCAAGCGAACTCACTAAAATTAAAAAATGCATCTGAAGGAAAACAAAACATGCAAACAAAGTCGTAGTCCATTGCAAAGTTTACAAATTTGTATTCACATTGATTGAAAATCGTCGGACTAGGGATACGAGATGTTTCACATTGTTTTATCGAAGTTTTATTTTATACCCAAAATGCGTGGATCAGGTGTGGCAGCTGTTCAGCCTTACAGAACACACGAGATAGTTCGTTAAGTCGGCTACTACAAATGGAGAAACCCATTTTTGCATCAGACGATTTGTATACAGTTTTAGTGGTTTTGAATACTCATCTCTAAATTGTCGAAACATTTCAAAAATGTTTTTCCCTAACGTTATAAAAGTTTTATTCTGTGTTCGTATAAAGTATTTTTTGTTAATTATTTTGAAGTCGGTCCTTAATTGTTATTTTAAAATTTTCTTCGTTGGATAACAATTTACGAACTGGAAGTACGTGTTTCGGATTAAAATTGAGAAAGAATAATTTGAATTCGATTCAGTAGTAGAAAAATATGCTTTACAACTGTCGCAAAATAATTTGATGTAATGTCGATTGAATTCATTAATTGGGGTTCCTTATTTTTGGTAAAATATCATCTTTTTCAACAGAAGTGGAGACAACTTAATCTAGGATCAATTTTCAACGTAGGAATAAAATCGAATCTCAACGCCTATTGTGAGCTTTAATAAGTGCTATTACAGGTCATAATAAACATTCGATATAAATACTCTAATAGATTGAGATATAAAATAAATTCAACGTCTTTTACTTATTTGTAACAACATCATTCTTCGTGTTCTGATAATAATCGTACTTATTAATTCATTGATAATAAAATTCGAACGGAAACGTAATAGGCAATAGAAAGTAAACATCTTTTATTTTAACAAACGGACAAGTTTGTAAGTGTTTTGTGATTGCGCTAGAATTCGGTGTTACCTGCAGTTATATTTCACTGTCACAAAAATAGGCTCCGCCTTTGCGTGTATTTTTTTTTCATCGCGTAAACTTATTGAAACAGAGCCGAGATGTCCCATATTTTCATGAGTCTGTCTTGTCCAATTGTGAGTAATCTATGACGTGCAATATCCAAATCCATACTAACGATGCTGTGTTTCGCATCATGAAACGATGCTAATGATGTTTTACTGAAACAAATGAAAATTGTATTATCAAATCATTCTCACTATTTTGATCAAATTTACATATACTTATATTCATAAAACATATATTCATGTTGATTTTCTTGAAAACCTACTCTGCAGTTTTAAGTTGACTATGGCAAGGGTCACAAACTCTGACTTCAAACTCAAAGCCCATGGGTGGAATAGGAATTCTTTGAGATGAACAACGGGCACATAAAGCTCTTCCGCAGTGACGACAGTGATGTTGTCTCAACCCAAGTTGACGTTGGTCCATCATGGCTTTGATATTCCAGAAAAATGGTCTACCGCATGCCTGCGAAAAAATCATAACAAATACGTATAATCAGATTTGACGCAACTATAATTTACACGGCATTTAAATTGTTTTCAAACAAAGCAAGCAGAAACTTTGAATTAATGAGTCAGCGTGTAATTAGATTAGAACCGCAGTTTCTTATGCAACTCTCAGGGTAACAAAAACTATCAAGTTTGCAGCGAAGGACAAGTTAATTCTTCTATCATTATTATACAAAAAGAATCATTTTTAAAATAATTTTACCTGACAGGAATCTGATTCCACCCAATTGGCGGGTTCTTTTCTATTAGCGGCCATGTCCCAACAAACTATGACACCGTCTTCGCCGCCAGATAATAAAATTTTTTCATCGCTCGCGTAACAAAGGGCTGTTACTTTGTTGCTGGAACGAAAATATAAAATTAATTGTTGTAATCATGAATTGTATATGTTATCAAATTTAGACGGTTCGACTGAGTGAACTTACTGGTGCCCTTGAAGTTCGTAAGCCGTACCCTGTTGACCGCCGATGTCCCAGACAATAATGTTCTGGTCAAAACTGCCAGAAAAGAGCATCTGCTTTGTTGAGTCCCATCCTAACGAGCGAATACTCCCTGTATGGGCCTTCAAAGTGGTAAACAATGTGACTCCGTTATCGTCCAATTTTAGCATTGCTATTTTGCCCGAATAATCTCCAACGAACGCGTGTTTTGATTGTGAATCGTACCTGTTTTTGTTAAGGATTTAATAACGAAAATTGATTCTAAGATCTAGAAAATAATACAACATAAAAAAGGAAACAACGACACGAAAAAGTTTCAAAGAATGTATAAAAAAATTGATAAAAAGTGTTTAAAAAGGATACTGCAAAGCTGTAAGCCACGTGTCTGTCTGGTAAGAACCAATTATTTTGTTGGCATTGGTGCAGTACAGGTGGAAAAATTTGTCTCGTCCTATGCTTAATATCCAGGCATTGTTTACGGCATATACAACTCCGGTGACTCTTCCTTGGTGTGGGGTGTACTCTCTCATGGCGGTCATCCTATTGTAATCTTGTTCCAAAATATATTTCTGAAAAGCACATTTTTATTTCATCAGCTGTTACTTTAAAAGACAATTTTACCAATTGTAACGAGTAACTTTAAAGTAAAACATAAATTATTTTGTCATTAGTAACATGTTTTAATTGAAAAAGTACATACATTAATACTTCCATTGTCAAGCCCAACGAACAATTGCCTTGTTTCTGCACAATAGTACATGGCCGTTGCAGCTGCTGCCATATACTGACAGATGCTCGGCCAATATTGGCCAGAGTCACGTTTCAACCATACCCTGACAGTTCTGTGGAAGAAAAAGAGTTACATGTTCATAACCTTTACAATATAAATAAATTCCGTCGTATAATATTTGTATCCTTTGTTGAATCATAACTTAAACCTTCAAAAAATAAGACCAAAATCCTCGTTCGTAATCTCATTATAGGATTAAAACGACAAACAAAAACAAATGACGAATCATTGACAAGAAGTCATTGTCAAGGTAATTTTGTTATCTTACAAAGTACACAACAAAACATTGTTCTTCTTCGACTGTTTTATGAGAGAGAACTGTCAATGTCGGAGTTGGATTTTACCTGTCATCGGAAACACTAATGACACCATCTTCCCTGGGAATGATAACAGCCGCATTGACATCGTCGTTACAGCCCTCCAATTTTGACAGCAGGCTCGGTTTACGACTAGAGTAGAATTTGTCCTGTGCGACGTCTGGTGCTGGCTTAATTTCTGCGGCCATTTCGAACGTTCCGTGCCGTGCTTGTTGACCGAATTGTCATTTGACAATTTGACAGCTGAATTGGTAAACCAGAATGAAAATGGAATGCGCAATGCACACAATTCTCATGCGAAGAAACACACACACCAAGCCCGGACCTTTGAGGCACAGAGAGCGCGTCGAATGACAGTTTCGATTCACCTAACTGACATCTGGTGACGGTTCGTGGAAGCTCATTGTTTACAAATATTCGATCCGATCGATCTCACTTACATACCACAATTGAAATTCCAAACACCATTGTGTACAATTCTAATCTATTTTTAGAAATACAAATTGTATTGTTTTTTTTTAAGATCATATTTTTTTCTCGCGAAGTTGGTAGTACTGAAACTAACTTCAGGTCAGTCCAATAAAAACAACCTGACCGGAAAACTTGGAGCCTAACGGACTGAACTTTTCTGACAGGAATTTTTATTTTGTTGTATATATCTTTTTGTTATAAAAATTGGAGCTTGAACTTTTTTACAACGATGAAAACTACACCACATCAGAGACTGGTTATGGTTGGGGACCGTGATGGGTAAGTTTGGAATTTTTGATTCTTATTTTTTTGTTTTTGAATTACAAAAGAAAAGTGAAATTTAAATTGTTGATATTTTATTTTAGATTGAAAGAATTGTTGAGGAGACGTCTGGTCGAGTGTGGCTGGAGAGATCAAGTCAAGATGATCTGCAAGGACCTGATGAAGGAACATTTCAAGGAGGATCCAAATTTTGACATGCTGCTTCAAATGGTAACACCGAGAGCGAGAAATCTAGTTCCTGATTCTGTGAAGAAGGAGCTGCTACAAAAAATTAAAAGCCAATTGATCTCTCAAGAGGAAAAAATGAAAACTACCTCTATGTAATTTATTTTGTATATTTTTGAAATTAGTGAGATGTATGATTAGGAAAGGATACTTTTAGTTCACCATAACGTTCATTTTTTGTACAGGATGTCATTTAATCCATGAATTTTGTGTTTG
>JAQQRF010000391.1:0-105455 GCA_030523145.1 Trissolcus brochymenae
TTTGAAAAATATTGAACACGTGTTTTCCAGTTTTTCGATCCGATGAAAATTTCGCGAGGTATTCACTTGTCTCAACTTAAAACGACCACCCTGTATGTAGTCTTGTATAATTAAAAGTTTTATATTTATAAAAAAATCATTTTTATGACATTAGTTTTACACACACGAAGAAATATATGAATCGTTACTTTTTGAAAAGTGACCGATATAAACAACAAAAATGTTTCACTGTTACAAAAATGATCTCGGTGGAATAGAAAAACCATCGCGCACGATTTTTTTATTTGCAAAATTGACAAATTCATTAGACGCACAAATATTTGATCTTTAATTGGCACAGAAGTCGGGTGGAAACAAATCTTTTCTACTTGATGATATATATTACTCTTTGGTTATTATTCTTTCGTTGTACTTACTTGATTCCCTGGCGATGTTCCATCGGAATCAGTAGCTGTGAGATTCAGAATACCTGTGCCAATAGGCACGTCATCGTTCAAAGTAATAGGTCGTGGAATGATGCTGAATAATGGCGGGATATCATTAACATCCTAATAAAATTAAATCGGATGAGCGAATGTTTCAATTAAATTTAATTTCAATCGAGGTTTATCTTTTTTTTATTGTGTCCATCCAGCTGATTAAGATAAATCAGAGCACGTTGGATTTTCTATTAAGAAATGAACCGATCAAAAAATGCGCATACCTGAACATTAATTACGACTCTGGTCGTAGCCCCTGGTGACTCGCTACAATTTTCTTCAGTGCCTATAATCAAGATATGTTGATGATCTCTCTCGTAATCTAAGCCACGTAGCGTTTTGATGACTCCACTTTTTGGATCGATGCTAAACAGATCCGTATCCCCTTGTTTTATCATATACGTGATTTGCTTCTCTGAGTCTGGATCGTCGGCCTAAAAATGAATTTAACATTCAACAGAACATGAAAAAAAATTTTTTAAATCCCCTAACTTTTATCTCATCTATCAATTTTCCTATCTTGTATTTTATATTACGTTTTGTATTTTATATTCCAAATAAACTTTCCATGTAAATTTGCCAAACATTACTCCACGCTGCACCATACCTAGCAATTTATCTGGATAATTGAATTAAATTACGACAAAAAAATTGATACCAAAAAATGTTTATCACCCATGTTATATCTTTATTGGGACAGCAAAAATTATTCGGTTGTATGAAATTGACTCGTTATAAGAAGCCGGGGATGATTTTATTTTACACTTACAGTTACTTGTAACACCATGTATTCCGCAACATTTTCTTTAACGCTGGCTTCGTAACTGCTTAGATGAAAAATAGGAACTTCGTCCTGTACATCTTCAACAGTTACTGTTACTGTTGCAGTCGCTAAGCGAGGGTCCGGCGCTCCATCGCGGGCAGTTACAACAAACTTGTATTCCTGCAATCAAATAAACAAGACTTGTTTATACGCCTGTGGACGGTTTCATTGAGCGAGTTTCCTAATCATAATGTATCGGCTGTGTAACAACAAACAACGGACGATAAATAATTCCTCGTCGTGGCATCCAGTCGCTTATCATTTTTTACTCCTTCAAATCTTCTGCAATGGTACTTGAATTGCCAAACAAAAATAAATAATAAGAACAAACAAAAAAGCAATAGATCCTTGCTTAGATTTTACTTCACATCAGTTTAATTTTATTTGAGAGACTCAATTAGCAATTCATCGCAATTGTATTTTTCATTTTTTTTTTTTTTTCATAGATGATTAAAGTTATGACTCCGAAGTGGTTGACATTTGCTGAAACCTTTCCGCGAGGTCTGATGAATTACAGACGAAAAAACTCACGTGGTTTTGTTCATAATCCAGCGCCACCTTTGTAAGTACGTTGCCGCTTTCGGGGTCAACAGTGAAGGGAATATCATCAGGAACAAAGTAGGTAACCTGCGCATTAATACCTTCGTCGGAGTCTTCTGCATGCACGTGACCTATTAATTTGCGCGATTCACCTTCCTTTACCGAGAACTTGTACGGCAGGTCCACGAAGACTGGATTTTTGTCGTTTATATCGGTCACTTTGATATTAACGGTGGCGGTGCTGGAGAGGCCGCCGGTGTCCTCGGCCTTTATCGCCTGTAAAAAGACAAACGACCGTTGATGAAAAAATACCGCTACCCTAATTGTTCTAATATTGAAGAAGCGCTGAAGGTATAGCGAAACAATTTAAAACTCGCGTCTAGTTAATAAAAAGTTAACTAATTGGGAATGAAATGAAGCTAAAGGACGGTTCATTGAGAGGGGACAAATAACACCGAGAGCTATTAGACGAGCAAGAAGCGCCGAATAGCCGGTTGATTGACAGAGAGACCGAAAATAAAAAAAAATAAGAAGCCAGCTCTCCTCGGCACGCTGGGAATATCTCAACTCACCAGCTGATATCGCGTCAAATCCTCTCTGTCTAACTTCCTTATAACGGTAATGATTCCCGATTTGTCGCCGACCGCAAACTGTCGCAGATCATTCCCCGAGACGATGGAATAGGAGACAGGATCTTTCTCGGGATCAACGGCCTGCAAAAATAAAGGTGTCCAAATTGAAAGCGATTATTAAATTAATCATTGTGTGCTCCCACCAAAAAATTGTATCGGCAGTTTTTTTTATTTTATTTTTTAAATTGCCAAACGATCAGCCCAGAGCGACACTTGCCGTGATGGTTGTGACGGTCGAGTTGATGGATGCACCCTCGCTTACTTGCACCTCGTAAACCGGCTTTTGAAAAACGGGGCTCCGTGTATTTGGCCCAGGTATCACGTTGACTTCGACAATTGTGTGTGTAAATTTTTTGCCGGTGTCCGTGGCCTGTACAGTTATGCTGTACTGCTCGCCGGCGTTCAGTTTGCCTATCGATTCTATGAGTCCGGTTTTTGTATCAATTTTAAACTTTTGCTGTCCATTGTTGGACACGTGATAAATGCTGTATGTTATTTCGGCGTTGACACCCTCGTCATTATCGGTGGCCTCGACCTAAAACAGAGAAACAACCACGGATGACAAAAAATATATACATTCACTTACAATCGCGGATGAAAAACTCAGCTGAATGTAGCTCTTAATTGGCTGAAAATGATCTCGTCATTAAGGCGCCTCAAATCGATCCTGTTGTACATTGTTCGGACTAATTAAGTGATGAAGACGTTCCAATAAATATCGCTTACCCGCGTAACTTCTCTGCGCTGTTCGCCGGCCTGAATGGGGATCGGAGGGATCATTGGCAGCACCGGAGCATTATCGTTAACGTCGTTTAGAATCACAACGAACGATAATGGCGACGAGGCGGCGATGCCCGTTTTTTCTCTAGCCACCACTTGAAATCGAAACTCGCTCTGACTCGGCGGATCACGGTCAAGATTTTCCTCGTTAACCACGAGCCTGCCTGATGAATCAATCACGAAGAAATTAGTCGTCAGTTCGAAGGTGTAAGCTGGCTTCGGGTCTTCGGGACTCTGAAAAAAAAAACAGTTTAATCAGTTGGACAAATTTCTTTCATCTTAAATTTATGTTTGAATTAAAAAGGAAATTATTTGAATTACCAGATCGGCATCAGACACTAGGAGTGTTATGGGGTTCCCCTCATTGTCGATGACTTTTGTACCAATCGGGGCGTTCTCGTCCACGTATCCTTTGATCGCAGACGCGGCTATCACCGGAGGGTTACTGTCGACCGGTTTCACAATGATTGTTAACCTGGCCGTAGCCGACCTTTCGGCCTCCGAAACTTCCACAGCCTGATAAAACAAAACTTCATAATCAGCGCGATCGAAATTTTTTTTACTCTGGATAATATTGACAAATTTCAAGTGTTACAATTAGGAAAAGTTCAATTGTAATGGACATAAGTCTTCGTTTAATTTTGCTCGGCTAAATAAAACTTTGTTTAATCAAATCTGTAGGGGCAAATGAGGTAATTGTGACAGAAAAAAGTCAAGTTGACTTTCAACTTATTTGTTCATTTATGAGAACAAAACCAATTTCATCGGGTTTAACTTTATATACGTGTTGTTGAAGTTCTTAACCAGATATTAAGGTAAAACAAATTTTTATTTGGTTTTTTAAGCATGAACAACATCAGTCAAATAATTCATAGATGGGTAAATTTATTGTTAAAGATTGTATTAAAGATATGTATTATATATTGTTAGATTGTATTATCCTTCGATAACAATTTATTCGATTTCAAGAAGAAATTTTAATTACAAAAATTCGAATGTCAGAAAAATAATACCTTGATTATGATGTCGAACTTCTTAGAAACCGAGGTATCAACAGCTCTAATTTGTCGCACAGCGCCTGTCGTCGGATTAATCTCGAAGAATTCCTTGAAATTTTCCGGATTGCCGCTCAGAAATGAGTATCGAATGAGCGAATTGATGCTGTCCATGTCGATGGCTTGTATTTTTTCTGGCAGTATATTGAGTATTCCCGACAGGACACCGCTGGATACCTACGAGGGGCGAACGCAAAACCGATTTATACAAAAAGGAAATCGATTAATCAGGAAATCAGTAATTAAGAAAAGATTCTGAGATGAGAACATAAAGTGCAAGGAAACGTGTCGGGCTTACCGATGCGGAATACTCTGGATTAATACACACTCCATTATGTAACATACAGTTCCTATAGATAAACGAAGGATCTTGATCATCATCGTCCTTAATATTCACAGTCAGCGTGGTCGTCGAAGTGAATCTTTCCGACTTATTTACCGCTCTATCCTGCAAAAAAAATAAGTAGCACTTCACTCGAAGCTTCCCGACTCGCTTGCCAGGAATATAAATTCAGAGCATTCAGCCGCAGTTCCGTATTAGCACAAACTTATTGAAGTTTACACGATGGAAAAGTTGTTTAACAATCATAAGAACAAATGTTAACATTTATTTTACATTCTTATAATAAAAAGGAAAGAAATTTCATCAATTAAATTAAATAATTGGCTTTGTTCATGATATATTTATTTATAAATTAACTGTTATCGAACTAGACAATCTGGTTACATATATGAAATTATACGCGGCGTTCCATAAATTATTAATTATGATTTACAATTTGTTTTGTTCGTTTTAAATTAATACGCTGCTCTCCGACGTTTGATTTTCATTTTTGTTTCCCTGTGAAAGTAATCGCTTTTTGCCTTTGGGCCCGCGAGTTATATAAATTTTTTATTCAAAATTAAATTAGATTTTTTTTCCTAATAATTCCATTTAGCGGCGCTAATAATCTCGGGTTAAGCTTCGTTTGACCTAGTGGGAGCTGACTTTTATATGAAATCATGGCTTAGAAATTTAATTGCAAAGTGCACATTCGCATATAATCTTACATTTCAAAAAAATATCTTATATTCAATCACGACGAGAGACAGAACCTGGGTGATAGAATCCAACATAGGAAAATTGAAACGAAATTACTGTTATTTTAAGGATTATCATGATTCCATCTTGCAAATTAGAAAGAAAAAAAAACTCAACCAACTCGGACGTTTTCTACGTCAATATTAATTTTTTGTTTAATCACTTCACAAACTTTGTTCATTCGTTTAATTGTGAAATCTTTTACAGTTCTGAATTGTAGTTTTACAAGTTACAGTGATTAAACATTTGCATGAAAAATTAATCGAAAGTACGAACGTGCATAGGAATGCAATATGAGCCAGTAACTTATTACGATAGGCAATAGTCATAGTCTTATCTTGGGACTGCCAACGCTGAGCTCTAGGAATCCGGATGTACAACCAATTGCTTCGTTTGCATAGCCGCAAGTAAAACTAGATTTTCTGCACCGAGTGTCTCATCCTGATTTGTGACATCAGAACTTGCTACACCTGCTTCGGTCGCACAAAACTCATTACTTTATATGGTCAAATAATATACTCACGGTAACACGTGTACGTACGAATATTTTTCGACCCGCTAATAAGCCTCGGATAATCGGTGCCGCGCATGTAAGTAATCGTCAATTAAAAAGCAGAGACAATCATAATAATCATCCTCTTAGGCAACTAAAATTTGCCTCATTTGGCATACCTTACGAACTACGAAAATGTATATGAATTCATTTAACAAAATATTTTAAATACTTCCCGATCAAGAATTTCTTATCCTCGTTATCAAATTTTATTTTTAATGCAATTAAACAACGAAACAAAACCAAAATTCTTTCTCCCGCTTAACGGTTATTAATTAATTTAGTCGCGTTTCTTGTTTTGCCTCTTGTTAGAAATGGCAAATCAGTACAACCAGAAATACTGAATCAGATAAGCCGGGCAAATATATCGTCAGGTGATGGCAACCTAAGAGAGAACGAGAACATAATTGTCATTTACGTTTTGGGCGTGTACGACACGGGACTTCATCACAAAAGCGTGTGCAACACTTCTGCATTCCAAAAGTTCAATCACCGTTGAGACGCTGCCCTCACAAGCATCCATCAAAGTCGCGACTATAAAAACACTTTCACTCGATTAAGGACTCTTGTTATAATCGCGAAATGGAAAATCAATCCGGGCGTAATTCATCACTGCAAAATTATTCAGCTGACAATCTAATGCATAGTCGAGAGGAAGTGGTTGCAAAAAAAAGTTGTCATTGTTAAGACACGCCGAGCGGTTCAAATTTATGAAACAAAATTACAACCTTATGGTAATCATCTTAAATCGTTTGAGTGAAAGTTGATTCGATTTTTTGTTTTCAGTCGAGGTGTTGCTGATAAGACGAAACTGAACCGCGAAGAAATCGCGCTTAGAATGATGGATTAGCATATAATAAACAGTCATAAGGTAAAGGAGGGACCCGACCTACGTGAGTGTCTATCAATGTAATCGTTTAGGGGCCATTACGACTGTGTTTCTCATTGTTTGAATTGAGTTCAGTTGTTATTTAGTTCTCGGATGAAAAATTATTTATCGTAGGATATATTAATGGACAAGTACGGTTTGGAACAAAGTGTGTGACGTAATTTTTTGGTGATGTAACTGAGTGAGAATTGCGTTTGGAAATTGCGATTACTTTCCAAATCAAAATATATATATTTGGAACATAATTATTGAGTTTGTTTACTATTCAAACGGCACCGAAAAATAAGAGATAAAATTGTAATACATCTTGTGAACAAAAAAAAAACATCTCGTTAAGGAACAATTTAAGCCATTAAATTGAAAAGTGCTAAATGTTATAAAATGGACAATATCGTTAAATTAGTTTTTATTGCAATGTTTATAATATTGTTGTAAAATTAAATTTAACACCGTTTTTATCTATGAATATATACTTGTACAAAAATTGCAGTATTATTACATCCGAGCTTATAGTCGCCAGTAAAAAAGAGTGTGTTGCAACACAAAGTACTGCTGCATCATTGCAATCACTTCTACAACGATTATTAGCACAGCTCAACTTGGGGGCAAAAAATCGAGTTCCTCTAAACGTTCGCTTTATCTTAGCTGCCGCATTTAACTGGACTGAATTATTTTTCTCAGCAGGACTGCGCTGCATCTGCTGATAAGAAATCATCCGAGGCTATTAATCACGCTGTTCCGTTCAATATTCGAAACCATTTGGTGCAAAAGCGATCTTCTGTTTTTAGACTAATCAAATGTTGGTAAATTTTAGTAGTATGCACTTTCACCCAATCTTTATCTAGAAACTGGAGTAATGATTTCATAACCGCGCGTTTTATTGGACAAAAAAATGTATACTCAGATGTTTATCAAAGTGTCTCTTGAAATAAAAATAAAAAAAAATTTTTCTCCATTCTTTATTCCGGGCTTTTTTTTCAATATTGTGAGACTAGAACATTTTTATCAAACAACTTTTGTCGTTTCGTGTATAGATAGATTCGAAGGTTACTAAGTGAACATTTCAGGTCACTGGAGAACAATATACTCACGGTTGCTAGGATGGTGACAAAATAACGTTGCGTTCTCTCATAGTCCAGGGTACGATTGACCGTGACCTGTCCCTGATGCGGCAGGTTGATACTGAAGTAACCGTATCCATCGGCGGTTGTAATCCTATCCCGACCGACACCATTATTGTAGCCTATTCCCGTGCCATCACCGGGCGAGATCGAATACTCCACCAGACCGTTGACTCCGGCATCGGCATCCACGGCGATGACGTTCGTAAAGATTGTAGAGCCGACCGGTGTGAGCTGCAAGGCGTAACGAGTGATTTTGCATCACTTTATTCTGCCGCGAACGAATTCTTATTTTGTAAACCAAATCAACTGTGATCAAACCAACCAATATATTTTTTTCCCTTCCCCCTTCCTTTTATTGTTAAGTTCCGATTAAAGTACCGATCTGAACTTTTCTTAGCTTAACTTATCAGCTATCCATGAAAGCTAATGAAAAAATAATAAAAAGTTATCCATAATTTTACGTTATCATTCAGTTGATTTTTAGTAAATTGAAAGTGCAAAAGTCAATTTTGTCCTTCAATTTTTTTTCAATATGAATTAATTAGCATTAACGATTGAAAAGCAGTTAAAGAAAAAAAGTAAACGCTATGCAAAATAAATTTCAGAAAGATAATATTTATTACAAAAGTTGAGATTCAATATTAGGAGCGGAGAAAAAATTGTAGCTAATTTAATTACGTCAGATAATTTGATAAGGGTTTGAGAAAGAAAAAAAAAGCGAGATGCAAATTAAACTTTTAGATTAAAGATTCAAAATTATATTTTCAAGATTAATATTAACTAATGAAGTGAGAGTATTAAAAGTTGATATGATTGCAATAAAAATATCGATTCGGTACCTCTGAAACGGTGGTTTCGTAGGGCGTGTTATTAAACTTTGGTGCATTGTCGTTGATATCCGATACTCTAACGATGACTGGTATCGATCTCTCGTACGAAGTTGATATGATAGTGCAGACCAGCTTTGAAAAATATAATACATGTGATTAAAAAACAATCACCAAAACATTCATTCTTAATACTCTAAAAAGTGACTTCAAAACTAAAGATTTAAATAAACAGGTCTTTGGGTCAGCTTTTTAACAGACATATTTCATCTCGTCTTTTTCTGAATGTTGAACAAAAACGTAACCTTTTAATCCGTCAATTCGTTTCAATTTCAAATCTGATATTTCAGTTTTACACATGTCAAATAACATGTGGTAAATTTCCAAATGATGATGAACATCACTGAAATAAAGTGCACTTTTTCTTCCAGACGAAGATCTTTTTTCTTCTGAACGCTTTATTTCAACATTCTTGTGAACTAATTACATTTTTTCATCTTTGAATCATCTCATTTTCACGTCCGACTTCCGCATCATACTACGAAAACAATTATTCAAACACTCTTAAACTCTATCCCGTCGTGTTTACGGCGTAAAATGACTGGTTGGCGGTTTTAAAAGTTTTTCAAAGAATATTCTCTTGAATACTTCCTTGCTTTTAATAATGACAACAGGCAGTTGGAATTTCGCATGGCGAAGCAAAGAAAAAAGGTACAAGACCGGAATCAACAACAGATAATTGTTAAAAAAATATGTTTCACACCTTTTTACAATTGGAATATATTTGAAATGATCCTTTTTTTTCTCTTCAAGTATCCTCGTTATCGTTTAGAGAGAATTCACACAATAAAAGGTAATATTATTTTCAAACCAGTGCAAAAGACGCAGTGCTTCGAGTTTCTGCTTACACACGAGTTTTGAGTAAAACACCTAGCTGCCTACCAACACCATGACGGAAAAACTAAATGGGCGCTTAAACTGCCGTAAATATACTCTCTCGTGAGAGATCCGAATCGTTTAGAACGTTATATATTTCCTTGCCCCGACGAGTCTATGCCTTGTAGAATGAATTTCACTATTATCTTCGGAGGTCTTCGTGTGGCATTCAAACAAACTTATTGAAGAACCATTTTATTCACTTTACGCGCCTCGTCAGAAACGAGTTAAAGTTTTTGTGCATCTGAGATATTTTTGAGATTGAAATCCGATCTCCAATTTAATTTCAAATTTTTTATAACCTTTTGTCAAAAAGGTTATACTGGCTTTCAAAGATGCGTCTAACATTTTCAGAGGTCAGTTGAATGAAAAAAAAAAAAAAAAAAAAGAAAACTAATCTCTAAATGACGATGAGTTCTGATGTCTTACTTAGAAAAGACCTTCAGATTAAAAGGTTAATAACATGACGGATTAAAATTTTATGTATTCCTGACAAGGCTATTTTAACAGGTACAGACTTTGACTATTCGAGTGAGGTGTGTTTATGCAGGAATGTCATGTGAGTTTGAGTGAAAGGTTACGACTGGTAGCATGGATATGCGACTCCCTATGCAACCGCGCATATTTCTCATTTTAGTTTTTCACTTTGTCAGACAGATTAATCTATCAAATTGCATTAAATCTATAAAATTAAATTGACGTTACGGTTATTCGCTATAAAACTTGTTTCTTCAAAAAAACAAAAAAAAGAGATTCATTTTATATGCATATAGAAAATAAAATTGACCGATGATGAGAGACCATCGCATAATTTTGTTCGGATTCGATATAGCCTGAAACAGAAAATCTAAACTGTTTCAATTTCAATTCATTTGTAATTTAATTGCAATAATTAATTGCAACAAAAATGAATGGTGCATATCTAATGAATTTGTACTTATTTGTTGATCAAGTTACTAAATTATTCGAATTCAAGATTGAATCTGAAAAACTGGAATAATTATACTAATATGCACGATGAACAAACAGAAAGTTTGTCCAGAAATTTACCTAATCAAGTACACAGTGAAAGTCGGAGCTCATATTGTATATTTTGTTATAAGGCGTTCACTGTATGTACTTCCGCTTTATTGAACAATAACCTTTCCACATAAAGTTCATGAGTGCAATACAAAACAGTTCATGTACTTATCAAGATAAGGCCAACATTCTCAACGCTCTCATGTTTCCATTACTTCCATTAATATAAACTTTTAAACTTTTCTTTTTTTATTTTTTTCTCTCCGCATCGTGTGTCAATTCATTTTCTCTTTATCGTAGTGTTTTATTGCACTCTTCTTTTGCACTTTCGAACCGCTAACGTTTTCCTCGCGAATGTTATAGCAAAGGTCCAAAAGTTAATTCCATTCGGATCTCGTGTAACGCGAAACATTTTTGCGAACTGAGAAAATGTGTGTCGCGATAGTCAATTTCAGTATTACACTAGTTGCTCGGACATATCTGATGCCATCTTACCTGCAAGACAACATGCGATAAATTTGTTTCGTCTCTGTCTAACGGCCGCAACAGTCGCAGTTTCTTGCCTTCGAGAGCGAATAGCGGGTCCCCTCCAGGAAAATTTAGCGCCAACTTCGTCTCATTGCCAGGTTCTCCCGAGACCGGTAATTCCAGAGGTATTGTTTCTTGACTAATTACTGAAACGGAATGTCGCATTGAAAAAGTCATCGGAATTTACATCCACCTTGAGTGTAACACAAATTCTTTACAAAATTAATTAACGAACTTTTTTATGAACGAAACAAAAAGCTGAAATACTTACAAACCAATTTTTTTCGTGCGAATAAAAATAATAAAATGAATTCTTTTTAATTAATCAAACGAAAAATGTTTGAAATGAAAAAAAAACATGAGTAATTAATTATAAAATTAATTTTTCTTCGAACTTGTAAACAATTTGTTACAATCATTTTCCGCTGAATTTGTACCGTTCAAGATGCCGTAATAAATAGCGTCCCATAGAACAGCGCATTTACATTGAAAATGTTTCAGAACAGAAGAAAAAAATCGATTGTGACAAACTTTTATACATCAACGATTTGCATTTTCTCACAAGATCTGTTGATAATGCGTGAGCATGAGAAAAAATTCAGATTTACATGAAAAATGTACGAGGATTCAAAATTATGAAGATAATCGGGTAACAGAGCAGTTTCATTTACACACATTATTTAAAACGTTTACAAATGAAGAATCCCCTGCGTTTATTGTTTCTTTTTTGAACGCTTGTCAATTATTTATTCTATTGCTTTGTTTTTCGCTGACTGTGCGAAATTGAATAACGAAGCAGATAAAAAATGATTTAATCAAACAAAAAAAAGTTACTTACAATTCCCTCTGCTCTCTTCAATGTCGAGGATAATATTCGTGTGTCCATTTGTGACCTCACAGAGTTCTGCAACACAAAGAGACAAGATTATTTAAGCGACTGAAAGTAATTTCGCATACAAAACCAGCAGTTATTTCGATTAAATTTAGATCAACAAATTGTGAATTACTTTATTTTACTAACCATAAATATAAGCTCATTAGGTCAAGTAAGCTTATAAACTGATATAATCCATCATTTGCCTTCAAATAAATATTACCTTCTCTTCAAATATTACCTTACCTTCAAATATTTATGCAACTGAGACGCATAAACAAATTCAGTTGATTGAATAATAATATTAGAATTTCAAATAACCAATTCACTAATAATATTATTTCATTTCAAATCAAAGATTGTATGTTTGTTTGTAACAAAGTATCTAGTAAGGTTTCGAAAAATTAAATTCCAAGCTGAATGAAAGGATATAAATATAATCGTGTTCACTTGTTTGAGACTTGATATACAGTTTTGTAACTGCATATAACATTAAAACTTTTACTATGTCACATAGTAAACATTTCACATTTTATTTGGCCAAGGTTAGTTTGGTCCTGCACTCCGAGAGCCAGGCAATATGAAATACGATTCGATTGAGACGAATCGAACTATTGGATAACTTGATGGTTGTAGCTTGAGCACCAAGTTCAAAGCAACCACAACGTTTATAGTTACTCGATTTTTTGTTTTACGACAGTAGATAAAAATATAATTTTTTTCGATTCAAAAAGTTATTACATTTATCAATAATTTGTATTAAAATTTTATGAAGTTATTTAATTTATAAAATTATTAATTGAATTCATAATAAATGGCTGAAACATGTCGTAAATCAAAACATTCAAATATGTTAAATGAGACACCAATGTTTTAATTTAATAAGATTTTCTGAGATTTGAAAAAACAACTTTTTTTAAAGGATTGTAATAAAGTTATGAAATTGCTTTGATAAAACAAGGGGAATTACTCGCTGACGAAAATTGTCTCGTAAGCTCTTGTGGAAACGTTTAATACGTTTAGAAATGCGCCGACAAGTCGGGCTATGTCGCAGTTGATTCACGATGACCCTGCGACCGAGTTGAACATCAAGAAAACAATGTTAAGCCATGTGACATAGTCGCAAAGGTTTCTTGGATGGCCCCTACAGAACAATGATTAAACCTAGCCTGACATCCTGTATTTCCGCGGTTTCCCCTCTCACGTTCCAGCGGTGCATTTCAATTGCAAGTCCGGTTTTATTTACTGAAACGCTAGACAAATTAATTGGACCTCGCTGCTAACCGCAACCGATATTTAATTACAAAATAGTTTTCTAAAAATTGAATATATTTGGACTTGAAAAAAAAAAAAGAGTCAAACTTAGCAAAGTGTGGATGTTTTTGTGTATTTGCACTTGTTTTTGTGCAATCAATTAAACATAAATTGGAATAAAAGATAGAAAGTTTTAGTACGCTCAAAGAAAAAGGCAAGATTTAAAGTGTTATATTCCTGAGCCAAATAAGACCGCTTCCTAAAACATATCAATTACTTTGAATTCAGCTCCGGTTGCACCGTCTTCACCTTTCTTATTCTTTTGTCTTCCTGGAAATGCGGTGCATAATTCACTCGCGTCCCATAAAGTGAAGAAGAACTGAAATAAAGAAACGCGTGTTGCAATAAATTGCTAGCGCAAACGCACCTGAACCCTCTCAATTCTTAAAGCGAAATGTTTCTTTCAATTGTACGAATCGGTCGGGGAATAATTCACCGTGTGCAAAACCTAAGCGGTCAATATACAAGCATTACTGTAACAACCGCGCTTAGCAGTCGAGGCGTGCTTTGTGATATGCGTTGCGCGATATTGTACGATGCTTAAGCACTTCCGTCGTAATATACCGAGCCATAATGAGATCGTAACCAAAGGCGTGTCGTCGTTTATTTCAAACGATTTCAGAGTCGCGTTGAGAAGCGCACTTTCTTGATCACACCAATCATAACTGTACTGCCGGTCAGAATTCTGCAACCTGCGTCACCGATCAAACGTCAAAACGATCATTTTTCTGTCATCACATCCGCGTCCGCGGATTATTATCATTTCTCAAGTCTCGATATTATTTGTTATGATTTTTCATAAGCTGATACAAGGCTGGAGAGTTTAAATATTGACATGTCGAAATTTACCACCTTTCATTATTTATTACACTTTACGTCACTGGGAATCATCCGACATTAATTTTTAGTGGACTGTTTAGAGAGTGTTTGAAAATAATTATCCTTAACTTTCAATTAATAATTATTAACTCAACTTGATAGAATAAATTAATATATATAGCATGAAAAATTTGTTCAGAGTTTAAATAAAATTTTAGTTTTCTGAGTAATGATTTTTGTTACAAAAGACACGATTTGGGATTAAAAGTTTATCAACTTTACACATTATTGATGTTCCCTTAACGGATATACAGAGTGACCTATCGTGATTCACGAAAGTCGGTTCCGATAATTTGAATGACGCAGTGGGTATGGCCCGTAAACGTATACGCTCACAGCGAAAGCAAAGTCAAAGTAGGTAAACCACGAGGAGAATGCAAATGTCACGCCGATGATATCCCTGCGAAAGCACATTGTAACTGCACTACTGCTCTCCGGCGATGTTAACCTTTCGCACAAGATCATTGAATATCAACGTGTATTTATTTCACGCAAATTTACGACCGCAGTGTGTCGGGCACAATTTTTTTAGTTACGTAAGTAGCTCGAAAATGAATGGCTCTGAACCTGGTATTTTGTCGCGGAAGGAAAATCCAATGTACCCTTAAAAGCGAACAATTTTCTTTGTCTTACTTTAAATCCCAGACGTTCATTTTGTTTCGTTTCTTCACTTACTGTTTCATTTTGTGGATCAATTTTTATTATCATCCGTTTTTATCGTTTGTTTTTAAGGATTTGCGTGACTACTTTTGTGTTGCGAACCTTCGAAAAATGAAAGTTTCACTGCAAAAACCATGAAAAAGTTAAGCGTGTTTGCTTGAACTGGATGTTGTACTTCTCGAGTTGAATTTGATAACTAACTGCAAAATTTTAATGTGATATTGTACCTAGAACTGAACAAAAAGCGATTCATTTGTTCAATTATCGTTTTTCTTTTGCTTTTATTGATGTTTTGTTATTGCAAATTTTAATTATTGATCAAGTTCGACAACTACGCATCGTTAGCATTTGATCACAATTTCATCAGCAAATGAAATTACTGTAAAAGATTCTTGTAAAAGCATTATCGAAGATATTTTATTAAGGACTGAAAAATGAAATGAACATTTTATTTTCGAATAAGTGATTTTCTTGTGCAGTATATTCAAACATTGTTGTAAAAAAAAGAAAAAAGAATATTGCATCCTAATAGAACATTTTCAACTAAAATGTACGACCGATGCTGCTCTGTTTTCTAAGTAATCTCATTTGCTGATAAAATTGTGATCAAACGCTGACCATGCTTAATTGAAAAACATCAGCATCAGTTCATCATTAATTAAAATTTACAGAAAATATCATAGTCATATTGTCATTGTAAACTAATGGATTACTTTGCTCTTACGATAAGCATAAAGCCAAAATCTATTTAAAACTGAATGTTTACGAAAAAATTAATACAAATCTTCATAAAGGTTGTATTAACATCAGAAAATTGATTTAACTTTGTATATGCTTGCATTTTATGAAACCCTATTATTTCAAATTATGAAAATTATAATATCCAACGTTTATTATAAAAGTTTATAAAAGTTGAACTTCATCGATTTTGCGGAATTATTAAAGTTGAACTTTAATTTTCCAGGTTCTGCCGGAAAAATATGGATTTAAAGGCGGTATGTTTTACACCGTACACAACAGACGATCATATGCGCAATAATTAATAATTTATTAAAATGAAATACTCAGCATATCATGATAATTTTTTTGTTTTTTAAACAGGCATTCGGCGCAATGCAGATTTATTCCTGTTCAGGATTTCTGTACGAAATAATGACACTGGGTCTTAGAAAGTGTCTTAGGAGCCGCATTAGAAAGTACAGTAGAGGTGACGAACACACGTATCGTTCTTGAATGCACGGATTACAGGCCGTTCTCTTGTCGATTTTGTAAGGTCAATCGTACACGGTTCATTATGCCCCGTGACCAACCTTTATTTCGCACACGAGAAAACTGGCACGAATTCCCAGAGGTTGCCAATTTGAAAACACAATGTTTCGTCTACACCAAAGGCTGCTACAATTGCGCCGATGTATAATTGCGCGCGTATTTGAAAACACAAAACGTGAACTTTGTGTTTCAAGGGGAGAAACCGTATGGTATTGCTTAATATTTAGAATAGCCCTGCCTCTGATCAGCAGTCCTTATTCATAGAATTATAAACTCTGATTAAAAGAAAACTGTTCGATTAATTGAATTATTTGGACGAAATTACATTACAGAGAATAACATTTCGAAATTGAATAATGTCTTTATGATGAAAGTTCTGCTTTTTCCTCCTTGTCGATCATACAAGACCGAAACCTGTCAGAAACCTGCACAATCGAAAACTCGAAACTCTATTGATCAAATAGAATAGAACAATCAAATGATCAAAAAGTTTTTCATTGAGAAAAAAAGTATTGGGAACATGTATAATAAACACGATCTAGTAAATCTTGGCTAGGCAAATCTGCCCATTCAATCGTAACTCGATCCTAGAGAAAATAAACGATCGATCGATAAGCATAAAATCTCATTACATCTTAATTACAGTGCGGCTCGCTGTCATCGGTTTTCGATAGTGAAATATTCGTCACGAGAAACGGATAATAAACATTTTGCGAAAGCCTCTGGTTACAGAATTTTATTGTGTTGTCGATGGTATCGATAAGGATCAAACGATTTTCTCCAAATGCGCCCGCGCGGTACGAGAAAACCGAACTGAAAACGAAAGCAGATTTGTAAACTCAAGCGGCCATTCCCACGATAGCGGCGGCCTAATGATATGGACAGGTTGATATTGCACTGCTCCGCCAGATTTCTCACCTGGCGCGTTCCCATTTGTTTGTTCGGCCACATAATGTGTAACAGGATTGCGCAAAGACCTCTAAATCACCGACGCAAAATTTGCTGGCGATGGAAAATTAGCGAAACAATATGGACAATCAGTCCGCAATTGTCACACCGAAATTGCAACACCAAATTCGCATAGATTGAGATTAAGAGAATTTAACAATTTTGGAATTAAAAAATTATTTTCAGTCAAAAAAAAAATAAAGTAAATTTAAATAAAGTAATAAAGTAATATATAAAGTAATTTTAAAAATAAAAAGTAAAAGTAGAGTAGTAGTAGAGTAGTAAGATAAAATAATTTTTATTCAAAAATTGAATTTAACAAATGTTCAATGTTTTAGAGTACATTCAAATAAATTCGTTTTTTTTCTGTATGAGAATTTGAATGAACTTACTTGGTTCGGACAAAACGTCGCTAAATAATGATATCACATAAATCAGTCGAAAAATCCACAAGACGGTCGTCCTTTCCTGTAACAAAGATAAGAAAAAGGTTTTCATTAGTTTGATTGTGGCAAAACAATGACGCTTTTAATTTATTTTCAGTCATTATATTAGCGCACGAATTTTCTTTTGCTATTGTCTAAGCTGGGAGTGATTTCCAGTTTGGCTTCCATAATGGCACTGAATTTTTGCGAACAATTAGATTGTTAGTTTGCACCGACGGTTCCGCTCGGATATTAACTTTTATTAACATCTGAAAATTCCGCATTGGATATCGTGATCGGTTGGGGTTGAAAGTGAACGAAGAAAATTCTCTAGAATTGTTTCGAAAGTTAATGGGACATTATAAAAAAGCAGGATCGTTTGCTACATTTTTATATTACAAAATCAAGAAACAAGTGAATTCCATGCGACTGAATTTGTGTGATCAACTTGCTAAAAATGGTGCGACAGTTTGTTCCCCCAGATTTGACAAATTGAGTCGTAAAATTGGTCGAATGATTGACTTTAAACTAATTTTATAATGACATTAAAGTTTGAAACACGTTTTTGCGCGAAAAATTGGATGCAATTTTGTCGTAAATTTGTTCTCAATTTTTGTTGCTATCAGTTTTACAGAGCGACAACCAATTTTAAAATGTACCGCATTTGAAAATTTTTTAATATGCAAAACATTTACCCACGATCGGGCTGCGACACAATTTGATATGCGCAATTTTTTTCTATACATTTTAATCTTAATCAGAGATAGGTGCATGTCGTTGAGCAACCTTATAGTCTAGTTTTATTTTTCGCACTTTTTCTAATCAATTCCAAAAGATAACGTAGGTATTAATAAATTACAATTAAAATGTTCCTTTAACTTATATAATTTCATGGCGCAGAGGTCTCATGAACAAAGACATAACCATGAAAAACGACTACCATAAAACTGAGACAAAATGTTTCAATATCGCAAAAATCGTTGAATTGATGATTTCTTCTAATGTGATTCTCGAGGAAAATTGTGTTACGCGACTTTATTCGCGTCGTATGAATGGTAAAAGCATTCGCCGATTACGCATCTCTGCAGCACATTGGGGACTTCGGCGACAATCTTGAACGTTATGTTAATACTCGCCTCACCATAATGAGACTAAAGTTTGAAAAGAAAAAAATTTTGCGCGAAACAATGTTATCGTAGTATTTCCATCGAGTGATGCGCCTCGCGGGCGTTTCTCACCTTTCGACCACACAATGCACTGGCTGATAGCACAAACCGGCGAGTCTTAGAGTCAATCTTTTGGGTTTTTTAATTTTCCATGCACGCATGCCGCGATGCTTCGACATGACTTCGGAACAACTGCGCCGAGTAGTATGTGCCAGGAATGTCAGACGTGTGGACGTATAATTCATAAATTATGTTCCTACCTATGCAAAACCACACGAAAGAATGCACCACTGATGATTGCGCTTTCTTAATGATCTGGGAGAAAATCCGGATGATCAATCAATCGTACCCTTCAACAGTTTGGAAAGAATGTTGATTTACGCCAAGGGGTGTTGATAAATCAACCAATAATCTTCATAACTAACGTTCAATTAATGCAAATGACTTTTGGATGATGAAAAAACAATTTTGCAAATATTGCACTTTTATTTTGCGATGTGTTGCGAGATTGTATTTCATTTTGTTCTATCATAATCGCGAGAATTGCGACAAACGTTTTGGTTATGGGCTATAATGTTAATTTAAACTTGTTATCAGTTCATGACGAGTTGGCGAAAACAAATTGATGTTTATTTTGTGCAGTAATTTGTAAATATTTATTAATCAGCTATTGGCGATAGGCTTGAATGAGCAGTCAATGGACTGCCACAAACGGTAATCGCCAGCAGGAGTACATAAAAAATGAAAGGCCTGGAGTTAATGGGAAATGAAATAGCCGCGGATAGATAACAGCTCGATATATGACCGAAATTTACTCGATGCAAATTTCGTTCAAGTGCGGGAATCCCATAGCAGCTCGTTAAAAATAATATGTGGACGTCCGGGTGAGGTTAATGATAATGCACTCTCTATCCACAAGATATTAACCCCACGGTGTGTTTTTCCCAGCAATCTTGGAACAACGATAATTGGATCAATTAGCAGAAGTATTAATTCATTCGCTTTAACGATCGTCGATTTGCAATCGGGCATCGATCGCTGTGGCCATAAACAGACGAAACGAAAATGGACTGGATTCGCGCTTTTACGAACGCTATGATGTACGTGGAAATGGGAAACTTGTTTTTGAGTTGTGGCTCTCTTTGCGAATAAGCAGGACGTTGATCCGCCAGGGACTTCCTGTTAATGAATCGCACCTGACGTAGAACATTCGTGCGAAGTTTTAACAAGAATGTCGTTTCGTGCACACGTGGGCGCGAATCTAAAACGACTACTTCCATCGTTTCTCGCATTTCATAATCAGTGAATTTTCTTTTTCTTTTTTTTTTTTTTGCTTTTTTGCAGCGAGAGATCTATCGATCGCGTGACTCAATTTTTTTTAGGGACCATCATGATAGTAATAATGCCAGATTGTAAGCCGCGTAGGCGATGACTGAAACGAGCATAATTTATATATGATTTATACGACTGTGAACAAATTATTAAACACTTTTAATTGCAGCACTGCAATTTAATTTTGATTAAACGTTGATTAAACGACGCACCACTTTCCAGGTGTGGTACAACTGTTGCGTGCACTGGGTAATAACAAATGATTTTTTTTTTCAAACTTGTTTCTTTTCTAGATGAAAAATTAATACCCAAAGAATTTTTGGGGGTGAGATATAGTGTGAGACTCAGTATAATTATTTTTTGATGATGAAATTTGTAATTTAATTTAATTTATAAAACTATTAGGGGTTCTATCTTTTTTTTTAAATAACTTTCATATTTATATCTTCTTTTCTCCAACTAGTTAAATCCTAAATTTCGACTGCTTTTTAATTACTACGTTCACATTTTCTCTAAAGTTGATATTTTTCCTATAAACAATATACTAGAGAAATATTTGAAATTTGAAGCCATATTAAAATACCCTTAATGTAATCATTCAGAAGCTTTATAATTTAATTACAATAATATTTCTGTGTGATTTTGGTATGCAAGGATATCATTATCAAAAGGAATTTGTTAAATTGGCCATATAATGTAACGTCCCAATTAAATTATATGGCTTCTTCATAAACAAGAAATATTTAATATAGTTTCGGAAGAACTAATTTGATAACTAGCTTACAGTATGTACGTCAGTGATACTCTGATGCAGTTTTCTGAAAATGTTTTAAACGCCTTTGTAAAGTTTTACACTTTGCGATAAGTTCAATGTCATAATCACTGGAAAAAGGTGTACATAAAGATAAAAGTCGCAAATGTTATAAATTAGAAATATTTTAAAAGTATTAAATTTTAAGTTTTGAATTTAAGTTCAAAATTTTCGTGTATCAATGAATTTTTTCAAATGAAGTTAAAAAAAGTTTTTACAACAAGTTTTCAAATCCTTGAAGTGGTTTACGAAAAATGTTTTTTTTTCCCAAAGCGACATCCTTTGTTACAATGGAGAATTATGTCACTATGAAAAATCTTGATGAGCAGAAAAAAAGTAAGATATTTTTTTTCCATACAACTAGAGTGAATCTGATTTCATTGCAACAGGGAAAGGCGAATCAGAATTCACAGAGTGCGATTCCCCGTTGGCATACTGAAGTTTTTCTTCATTTGGATTCGACGGATAATTGGTTATACGAATTAATTGGTTTAGAATCATTTTCTGCAAGCCCATTCTCGACCCAAACGAGTGGACTAAAATGGTTCTAATCGTTTTAGCAAATTTCTGCAAAAACATAACAGTTAAAATACAATTACACTTGGATCAAAGAACCGTCTAGAGGAGCAACATAAAAAAACCTCGACGATTATCAAATCACTTTTCGCAATTCATCAGTCTCTGAAATTTCACCAACTATAATTTTTATTTAATTTTTATTGCATTCGATAAAAATGTTTCGGTTTTTGAATTCATTTCAAAACATTTTTGCGACAGAAGAAATTTGCAAGATTCGTTGGGAACATAGTTTTGCTACTCGGTCCCTTCTTTTGTATTTTGAAATGACAAAACGAGGTAGCTAGGAGTGAAATGCAGCATTCCCTCGGGTTCCTCGAGACGTTGTTCCGATTCTATTCCAGTCAATTAATTTTCTCAATTCTTTGTAACTATTATGTAATAGTTCATGATAGTTGCGTTGCGAACATGCCATCCAGGCTGACTGTTACTTTTAACTTGACACACATGAGCGCATTTCTCCAACAAACAAACACCGTGCAAGTGCACGAACACTGCGTGTGTTGCATTTGCACATACATTGTACGTGCTGCTCTAGCGGTTCGTTGATACTGCGATGTTAATGTACAAGCCTGCGCCGTCGTGCGAGGATGCACCTGCCCTTGACCACCACCGAGTGCGAAACCCAGTCCCTTCATTCGTTTCGAATGCTAACATTCAATATCAAGCACGAGCATCACGTGGATTCTCGTCTACGTGTGAATCGGAATCTCACATTCATGAAACAATTCAACAGAGACTATTTGGGTCGACAATTCCGTTTCGGAAAAATGATTCTTTTAACATTTTACAATTTTAGTCAGTAAAGTGAAAAACAGAACAAAAATGCGAATTAAATTATTTTAATGATTGGTGTAAACGTCGAAACAACATCGAAGATGTTTAAATCCTAATTTGTTGTACCATTTCTCTACAAGAAGAGAAATCAGTGTTTTAGAAAAATATTCTAAAAAAAAATAATATTCTTTATATTTACATCATTTTTGTTTTTATATGTTTATTACAATTCTAAAATCACAGGGAAAAGAGTACGAATCTGAAATTGGAAAATGCATTGATATGATATGGCCGTGATGATAAATTTTGTTTTCTGATGAATTTGCTGATTGAAGGATGAATTTTTTTTTGTTTCATGTAATCAGATTTTGAATTTTTACTCGTTTGATTCCGTTAATAATCGTTATGTATTTAGTGCAATTTTAAAAAATTTATTCACAGGTAAAAGAGTACGAATCTGAATTTTGTATAAATAACTTGATGATAGAAATATAATGATATGATTTAATGAAATTCCCTGTTCAAGATTAGCGGTGACAATCTTAATATGAATTACAACTCATAACGATATTATAAATGCAAAAAAGTGACATAAACTTTCCTTATTACCTGACTTGATAACACCATATATGATATTTTTCTCGAGTTTATTAACTCGGTGCAACTATCAACGAGGAAGCTCGCGCGATAGTTTCGAAAGGCATTGAAAATAGTCAAACAGAATTGCAATAATTTAAACCATCGTTAGTCTTTAAATCTTCAAATCAGCGATCGGTTTGTCCCACAGATATCATCTACCTTTGCATGTTTACACTCAGGCACTTATACCATCCCGAGTAAAATCGATATAATAGCTTTGCGTCAAAAGTGAGGAAGAAATTGTAATTATTTATGACTCATTACAATGCCTGGCTGCATCCTGGGGAATCGGATAGCGATCAAAAAATTCGATAAGATACCTCGCTTAAGATTTATCGATTTCCTTCTGGTATCTATACGATACATTTAAATCGAAGTCTGCTTGGGTTAGTCATGCACGTTCATGTTTTTGTCACATTTTATTACAACCGAATGGAAAAAGAATTATCCAATTACTTTCATTTCAATAGTTTCTTTTTTCATTATTAAAAAAAAGGAACAACAAAATAATATATAAAAATGATAATATAATAACAGACTGAAAATTAACTAATCATTTTTAAGTTTGAAAAATGAAAAAGAATATTTTTAATTGTGCTCGAAAAGACCTTCGCTTTTATGTTGTTCTTCGAATCGTCATGACACTGCTCGTATCGTCTTACTGAATTATATGAAAACTTAACGCAATGTGCTTGATTACAATTAATTGTCTTTGCCATTTCGTAATATAATATCACGACAAAAGCAATCTTTTCAAAGTTGCTGACACAATCAATTAAAAAACTGTTCTTATTTTCGACGATGACATTTTTGATCAAACAACCATTCAGTGTCAGTAATAAAACTTTGATAATAATTTCATCCAAGGTCGCATATCAGAATAAAATGAAAACTGATAGAAAACCAGCGTCGCTTGCAAAAATATTGTTTGGCTTCATTACAGAACTTTCATCAAGACTGATAAAAAAAAACAAAAGAAAACAGAAAAAAAAGTCTTTAATTAAAAATCAGGAAATCTGAATTAAGAAAAATGACAATCCTCTATAACTGCAGGCAACATAACTGACTTGCAAAAAAAAAAAAAGAAAAAAAACTAAAAACCGTCCGACACAATTTAGTATAATTAGCAATATTTGCCGACGTCTCGCAGCAGATGTAACATAATGTTCCCGGACAAATTCGAAAGTCTTTTCTCGGTGAATATTACAACCACGTAACGCGCATAACTCACGCTTTATATCGCTAAACGCAACGAGCTGAAATATAAAGAAACCGGCAATATCTCATCAACTTCTCAGCACAGATTGCCGTGATAATGCGCCTTTTTTCTATCCATCATAATAATCCACGAATATATTCTTTGGCGTGCAACATTCTTTGCATTCTGCAGAGTGCGTATATGAAAACAGTGGATTACCAGTGACGTGGAGCGCACATGCTGGCTAACTTAACGCCTGCTTAGATGGTTTATGAGCTCAACAACTGAATCTGAATATGATTTATAGGACACATTCGAAGGACTCGCCTTTCATACGAGCCGCGCTTTTGTACCCGTCGCGGTGATGTAAAGTTCGAATCAATGACCATGGCCACTGTACAGCTTCCGCGTTTTTCTCCATCGTTTTCCCGCTGCAACGGTCAAACACATTAACCAAACTGAACGGATTCTTACGTCAGATGAACGACCGCAGATCCTTTTCTTTAACTGTCTGAGGTTTCGGTTCAATGATAGCGAAAAAAAAGGTCTCACCGCAAATTGTAATCACGGAAACACCATCGCCTCAGCGATGACGTAATAATCACTCTTATGTTTTCCCGGTTTTAATTAAATTCAAAATTTTTCAGTGAAAAAAAAATTACTGCCTTAACATTTATGGTGAAATGGATTATTAGAAATATTTGCTCTCTGAATTTGAATTAGTGAGAATTTCAATTTTTACAAAAAGTGAAAAATTGTTCAGTAAATTTTCACACGATATGATTGAAACATCAACACATATTTTTGATTAAGTTATGTTTTGTTATTTGACATACATCTTGATTGCAATGAAATTTAGACGTGTGTTTACATTGGTAATCAACGTTTGACTAAAAATCCTGCGAATAATAAAATACAATCAAGTTGAAAGTAAACTTTATTTTTGATCAAATTCAAACAAAGTTCCATTGCGAACAATCAGTATTATTAATCACAAAAACGACTAAACTACTGCATCGTAAAAAATGACGATGTAAATAATTTGACTGAGTAATAAAAATGCTTGAATATAATAGCGAGTGGATTCGCAATGCTATATTGATTTGATTTCAAATCTGCTCATAGGTAAGATCGCCGTTTATAATCATGACGCAAAGAAAAAAAATCTCCTAATATATAATTGAGCCGGGATTTCCATAACTGAAACGTGCGTCCAACCAATTTAGCAAGCCCTTATTTGAATCGAAGGATTGACCAACCTCTCGCTAAGAGGGACACGTTTTACAGATAATTACACCAGCCAGAAACTGATCAAATCGGTGATCAGCGATGAATCCGATCTAATGTTGAAAAGATTTCCAGTATTCTGGTTGCGATGTAAAAAAAATTCGATATTTGAAACAAAAAGTATATACGGTTCGTGTGGAGCACGCTCGATGAACAGGCCGATAAAAAGTGATATTCCACTGTTAGGATTGGTGCGCACAGAAATTGTAAGGTGAACTATGATTTCATTAATTGCAATTATGGAATGGAAAATGTGTGGGGAGCGTCGGTGCAAAAATCAACAGATCTATCAGACCCGCGAGTTCGTTAAATCTTGAATGTTAACATTCATCTCGTCATGCAGCTGACTGCCGGCGCAAAAAGCTGATATAAACGTTTTAACACGCTAATGAGTTCTTTAACTATAATCACAAAGATGAGGGATCGTTAAAAAAAAAAAAGCTTCGCCTCAAAAATGAATTGTGCCGAGTTTTTCTTCTCCATCATACAAAGCTCGTCAGGAGCAATGAAATCGCTGAAAATCAATGTCACCCCTCTTTTTCTTTCGTCCGTTTTGTTTCAGCCGGGAGGAGTGAATGTTAATTCAAAAGTTTTCGCATCAAGAGTCGGTGCCCCGGAACGTTGTTTATTTAATGATCCAAGCGTATTTAAATGACGCATTTTTTTCAGCAAGAAGAATGTTTTCGTGACTTAAAAAGCGATGGGCTTGCGATACGAGCGTAACGGTTATGCTAAATAAATATTCATCGTTTGCGATTACGGAAAACGTATTCGATGATGTCTAGACGGGATCCAGACGATGCATGAACAAACGTACAATGAACCACTCTGTACGCTTTATTCTTTTGTGTCTTCCATATGACAACAAACCGTACACCAATCACGATCGATGAAACATATAATTTATACACCCAGGAAATGAATTCGTGATATTAGCATTCAGCGAAACTTTATTTCACTTCTGTTAAACTAAAATTAAATACATATTTTAATTGCATAATTGAAACAAGAGAAACTAAAATAAATAAAGAAACAAACTGTGAAAATATTCTTGACGTAACTCGGCGTTTTTTTTATTCAATTTTCACTTGTCACCCAGTTTATAATCCTGTGATCGATTTTCTTCGTATTAATGCGTAACACTAATTAACATCACTGACACATTGAGTGACAATGGACATTAGTCATTGCACACTCGAGGTTAGAGAGTTAGTGGACCACGCACATCACCCACTCTCTCGATGTGTGGAGTGATCTATGGACTAATGTAACATCACACTACAGTGAACCCTCAAGCCCTACAATTTAGCGCTCTTCTTGCATGAGTGCTTCTCGCTGTGCCAGCAAAATAGAATCACACAAATGCCAATTCAGACAGTGCATAACAATTGATTTCCATATTGGTAAAAAAAAACCTCCCCCATCGCCTCTCCATCCTCGTTTGGACCATTTCTCACTGATGGAAAATCATCAGAGATCCATATCGTAGTTGTAACAAAAAATAGTTTTCAAAAAAGTTGATTGCAAAATTTGTGCAAAACCACTGCAAACAATGACTGCAAATCTACATTCTAATAAAGAGATCAGTGGTTTAATTTTATAGATGTTCGATCGCCTTATATCAAGACACTTTTTCTTGCGGCTTAATAGGCACTTTTGCTGACGTTGATGTCCCTTCGTTGAAACGAATGTTCATCTCGGTGCATAATCAACGAAAAAAAAAAATAAAAAAGGCGGATTCCTTTGGCAACGAGCAATAAGTGTCGTGCATGTTCGCACATCCGTCATGTTCAACACTGCGATTGTCTGTGTCAGATCGAGCGCAGTAGAACCGGGCGCAGACAATTTATCTCGGCGCCGCTCGCTCTATGAGCGACGATATTCGCTTATCGATTAAGCGCGGGAAGGATAGGCGCGATCGGATCGAAAAACTTTCGCCGCATTCCGCGTGCGAACGCCGAGGCTTAATCGAATTCATCAATTAGGAATCCGACGTTTTATCGGAATTATGGCATCGCGCCGGCCGGGGATATATCGATTGCCACGTCTTTACATAATTGTTGGTGCAAAAAAAAGGAAAGGCGCTGACACACGACCGATTGATTTATTTGACTCGTGCAATCGCGCGACGATATAAAGGAGTTGTCACGCGCCTTTGTGCAAAATGTTTTCGGGACGATTTAGCAAAAATAGGGCGCTCGTGACTCGCGTGCGAACATTTTCGACCGACGAATTGGCTATCCTGTGGATGTAATATCCCGCGCGATTGAAAACTCGAACAAAAAGCGACGCCGATGTGTCCCGACGAACGTGAGTTCAGCGTTGTATTTATCTGGCTCGAAACGACGACCGGCTGCTAAGTGGAAGCTGACCGGAACGATCAACCGTAAGATGCGCACGAAAAAAAAAGAGACGCCAAAGTATCATGCACATATTAAGTGGGCGTACTTTTCGAAGCGTGAAATCCGTGCGATTGTTTGCCGCACGTTAAGATCTGTACGAACAGCGAAGATGCATCTTAATTCGCCGGACGGATTTCTCTTTTTTTTTTTTTTTCATCCAACTTCTAGAATCATTTTCTGATGATTATAATCATTATCTTTAGAATCCCCTTTTTTTTGCTTCCAATAAGTTACTGCAGCGGAGTGAATGTACTGCGACATGTTCATATAATTTCACGAGTTCTAACAAAAATAAAGATAAGTTTGAATTTTTCAAATTTTAATGTAAATTATGAATGTTTATATAGTAAATTTATATGTTAACTATATGTATTTATAGTATATTCATATATATAGATATATTTGCATACAATGTCAGATATAATTTAATTTTTATACCAAAAGTTGTTTGATTTACTGGAAGCATTTTGTTTAATCAACGTATTTTTTGCGAGCATAAGAAACGCATCGAAGGAACTCATTTGTTACACGGTTCAATTTGTAATTGTCAATAACGGCGTATGAAACTTGTGTCAATAATGTTGAAAATAATGGTCATCCATCATGGCTTATTGTCTGCAGGGTTTGGACTCGGGTAAAACGGCACATAATAAGAATCAACACGAAGGTTCAATGGCACGATAAATTTATCGCTAATAGACCTTTCGCGCCTAATCTACGATGGAAGTAGTGTTATACATTATAATTCAATTGGTAATTGAAAGTCGATTTGCACCCAAGGCAACGTCACGAAATGACACCGGCAAAATTAATATTATCGTACCATCCTAAAAAAAAATCAAATGTCAACTGAAAACCTGCTGTTTTCTCATGTTCTCCAAGCTTCTTCAACCTTGGGCACACTGAATTATCCCAGGGATAAAAATGACCGTGCGATTTTGCACGCGGTTTGAATAGTTAACGCGATTTGCAATGAATGCAATCATTTAGAAAAGTGGAGTGACTAATCATCGTGACAAGGAGAGCAAAGTGACTTCGACCACTTTGCTTTCTACCTCGAATGAGAAATGTTTCGTGCTACCACTTGTTACGCATCACCTTCGGATTCTCATTACCAGTATTTTAATGTAGACCTTGATTCGCTGTCCCACTTAACAAATCTTCCCGAAAGATGAGCGCTACCAGCCGGACTTAATCATTTTGAGACGACTTTCTTTCGGAGAGAAAATGAAAGATCAGTGGCTTCAAAATATATGTTTTCCCGAAAGTTAAGGAAAAACGTAGGATTTAATATCAATTCTGATTAAAATTGAAATTATCAGGAATTCGACTTGACATGTTAAATAGAATGTTTTTTCGTCTTTGAAAATAAAACGAGCGCGATGAAAATAAAAGCGCGGTTTTATTTAACATCGTGTGGTTTCAAAATTAAATTGCGCGCTTTGAATACTGATGTGAAAATTTGTTCCGCGTGCATTATGAGTTGATTGTATTGTAAAAATGCGTCGTGGATTAAACTTTAAATACGTTTAAAAGACACCCGTTGTAATATTTATTAAGTCTGTTCTTTACTGTACGAATCCGATCTGGATTATTCAGCGGATGCACACGCCGCGTGACTACAAAACACATCCATCCCGATTGGACGAGCAGCGACTAAATGCACAGAAACAAGTTTGCCGTATCTCGCCCAGCCTCTCGCAGTTTAATTTCTCAAACTTATGTACTCTCCCCGATATCTTTATTAGCCGCACCGCTGCGATTTCCTGCGAGCGTAGGCAGGACGCGTAACTCTGCGATTATATTTCTTGTCACTTTATTACCGTTTGTCGCATTTTTATCTCCGCCTTATATGCAGGACGAACACTGCAATTTTAAGGTAAATGTATACAAAAACTCCTACATGGAAATCATTTTTTATTCTTCTAAGAAAAAGAAAACAAATCTGTTCCCCTTTTTTTGGTTGATTTTACATGCGCATATCGTTTATACATTTTTAAAATGATCGCTTATCTAAAACAGTTTTCTAAGGAAACCAAATATTGAAAATCAATCAGATTGCTTTTAACCTGAAAGTGAACAAAAATAAGATTTGAAAACACTTAGGACGAAATAAATTAGAATAAATAATCTCGCTCGGTATGAGGGCGCATTTGTTACTTCTAAGAAGAAAACGAGGACGATAGCAGTATTTTCATGTGTTTAATCATCATCGCCGCTTGACTTAATTAGCGTGATAAGCATCGGTGTAGTGGAAAAATGTTTTGGACGCTCAGCTGTAAATCCACGTCAGCATTCAGTTACACCGACTAATCAAATTTTTTTTTTTTTTTTTTTGATTTGATTCAAAGGAAACACATTCAATGCATCAACGATCAGAAAATTGTTTGTATGTAATTGTTTATACAGGCAGACAAAATTAAATGATCGATTTCTTGATTTTGTTAAGGTTGAATTTTCTGCACTAGATTTAATCCTCATTCGAAGAAAACGTCAATTCAACTAAAGATAATCGAATCTACTTTTCGTATCGCGAAATCGTCAGTTTTTTTTCCTCTACTAATGAATAACAATTTACCGCAAAAACTATCGGTTGCATCACATGTCCCGCAATTTATCAACGCTCGACATAAATTAACCGATTTGACAAAGTTCGTTGGCTGCCGTCGCTCCCAAACATGAAAAAAGGAAGAGGGGGGGGGGGACAAAATCGAAAGTATATCTTGTAATTAATTCTCGACGGAATATACGGAACGGACGTATATGTACGTGTCACCGAATTTGATTACGTAAACGGTTTATTATGCGAATTGGAAAGTCCCTCGAGAGGATCACGTCGGGCAATATCGAAAGCCTTGCGATATATGTCGCGGATATAAATTCTAACGATGGGATCACACGCTTGACTTGACGTCGTGGGAGGGTGGGGGGGGGGAGAAAATAAAAACGTCCACCGGTTTGTTCTAATCTCACGAATTGCGCTGCGGCTTACGTGTAATTTCGTTTTGAAATTGCCCGATGGCCTACATCTGCATTTTATTTTGCTATTATGAAACGTCGTACGACCGCAGTGAGATGACTCTCCGAAAAGCCACAGAGTTCGTCTCTGCTCTCGGGATATCGGGCCGGGAGCACCTTCGCAGCGTGTAAATACAACGCAGAATCTCATCTGCAATTATTTGCCGGCGCTCTCGAAAGATGATACGCGATTGTCCGCCAGTAATATTGGCTTCAGTTGTTAACTTTGCTAATCAGGAATCCGAGAAAGACAAAATTACAATGTCTATTGAAAGACCTCAGTTTCTCCTATCTGCCCTGAAGTTATAATCTGCTATTGGCATTTTTCATTTTATTAATTTTTTTTTTCGTACAAATAAGTAAAACAGACATTCTTCTTCCGTTCAATTTTATGTGACTTTCGAAAACGGATCCCAAGTGACGGTTTTCTCTTAGTTGAAAAATTTTTGATCGGAGGTGGAAAGGAAAAAAAGAGTCATTGCGAGCGTTTTAATAAAGGAAATGATTAGAGAAAATTGTTATATAAAGATCGGCAGTGGATGAGGATCAGTTTGTGCGGGATACTTAAAGAAAATGCAAAAAATGGCCGGATGAGGGGCAACGAACTCATGCGAAGGAATGAAAATCTATAAGAAATTACACTAATTGGAATGACGTGATAAATTGTCTATGATTTTATGAAACATAATCGCGTGGGATCGTTAAAAAATGCAAGTACAAGCGTGAAATTGAAACAAAATCGCAACCCGAGCGGGAGAGAATGATGAGATGAAATTAAATCAATATTTCATATACATTTTTTTGTCCGATGGTTTGCAACAACAAAGCTATACTGCTACTTCAACTGTTTTTAATGTACATGGGTTTTTTTTTTTATTTTATTGTCGGTGTTTATTTTTTGTTTGCTGTTTTTTATTTGTATGGTTTGTGTGCAGGTTTTTTTTTTTCGATAGTCACTATGGTTCTTTTGCAGCCTCGTTGAACCATTCATCGTTCGCGTTTGCTCTTTTTGGCTGTCTGATTTATATGCACAAATATAAATATAAAAACGATTTACTGAATAGCACAATGTATGGTAAGCTGCAAAGCTATTGATTGTACAAACTCGAAAACTGGTTTGTGTACGTGCACGTGAGACATAGGTAAGTAAGATAACATGACCGTGCGAGAGAGCATATGGTTAAATATAGATTGGAAAGAAGATCCTGAAAGTCATCACCAGTTAAGTCACAAACAGTAAGGTGACAATTAAGATGTTTCAGATTGTAAGGACAGGAAACTTTGCTGAATAATTGCACCTGACTTCATATTCTTCCAAGCTACTTTTAAATTGATTGTCAGACTATCTTTCTACTAGTTTATTCCAGTGTGAAAATCATTGTCACTTTCTTATATCCTACGCGATCTAAAAACGTACAAACTTGTTCTAAAAATAAATTAAAATCGAGAGTCATAATAAAAACATATTTTAGGTAATCAGAATTTTTTGCCTGGTATTGAAAATCAAGCAATGTGATTATAGTTTGGAAAAATGTAGAAATATTTTTTTATCAAGTTATAAATGATGGAAAAAAAAGATACTTTTTTATATGTGATCAAACGTAAATTGATTATTCAATCTGATTAAGAAAAAAATGATGCAACTTTTTGATGCATAATTAATTTTGTGTGAGCAGTGTTCGGTCAATTATGAAATCACAAAGCGACAAACAGGAAAGTGTTATCTAATTAAAGCAAACATCATCCGTGCGTTTCTAATTTCCATCGTCTGGGACAAGTGATTGGCAGTACATAAAACGTCTGACTAATGTCATTACGTTCAATTTGCTCGCCGGTAGAAAACCTGCTTCTGATATTTTGATAACTGTTTTATACCAACAAGTCCAGGAAACATTGCAACGAAGGCGAGAGGATCGGTGAATGAATTAGTATTGAGAATTCGGTACCGTTATGCGGAACGTCGTCGCACGTACCATTTCAAATTTATATGATCATGACCGTACATTGTGCATAATCAAGCCACGCTCGCCGGTCACATCATTCATCTCGCGAAATCTAAGAGGTGCATCAAAGCTGGCTCTACGTTTTGCACCTGTGTGCCAGGCCAAAAACATTAACTCAAGTTGAACCGCCACTATCATTGACGTTAATTTCTTCGTGCATCTCTCAGCGGATTCCGACGTATCCGTTCTTTTTTATTTATGTGTTGTTACTTTTACAAAACGTCGTCAGGTTTTCCCCATTAAAGTTGAATTCAATATATATTGCACGCTTGTTTGCAACAAGCGTGCCATTTGTATTTCATCTCTTTGATCATTTTCTTTTTACATTTTGGATTCTGAAATGTTTAGTATTCAAAAATGAATCATGAAATCAGAATTTTTTTTTCATCATCATTGATTAAGCAATTTATATTATTAATACGGCTTGACTCATCCATGAATCGTCAGGGAATATTTTATACACAAGTTTTATGTTTAAACTTGCACGATTTTCGTCAACAGAGTTAACATTGGGATAGAAAATTTGTCAGGAAAAGTTCAGCACTACAGTTTCCTGATTCAAAAAGTAGTTTGAAGTTTTGAGGCAAATCAATGACTTTCATGTTATACCTCCGAGAAATCAGACTCAAAGTTTTCATTTATGCGATCCAGCCGGAAGTAAACAGATTCGTCACATTTTATATGCGTTTACTCCTAATCTACATACTCATGAATGTGTTTATCTACACACACTCGTAGATAAATCCATACAAGAAGATCTGACATTTTTATGTGCATAAATCTTGTGAATATTAATTTAATACATTAACTTGACACTTCTAAAAACGTTACGAGCTGTCGTGAGATGGAAACTTTGATTGCAAAATTAACAAAGTGGTTCTTCGAGGACTTTTTTGTTATGTTTTCATCAATCATAACAAAATTTGCAATCGTTCAGACATTTTCGAAAATTCAAACTCATGCTGCGTCTCTCAATTCGTAACAGATTTCTCTTTAAGTGTTTTAACTTCAACATTTTTTAATATATTGCAAATGAAAAGTCCACTAACTTAATATTTTTTTCATATCACATAAAATATAATTTATTTACTTTTGTTAAGCATACTTTCTTTTAATACGAAATGATTTTCTTTTATTAAAAACTCAATTAGGACAGTCTCAAAAACAGGGCTATAAAAATTGTTCGCAATGAAAAATATCACCATGCCATCAAAGCGTGGTTTCTTTTTAGTCGGTAGTGCTGCGAATGACTTTATCAAAGCAGTGGTCAAACACTGTGTGCGTTCTCGAAAATTTCGCTGAATGTCTCATCAAACGGACGATTCCTTGATTGCCGCTTGTCTCCGCATGCTTTCGGTGAGTACAATCTCTTGACTGTGACGTCCAGCTTCGCCATTTCACAGCCAATACAATAATCCCTCACTCAATTCCGTGTCGGACAGCAATATTTCCCAACTGCTCTAGGCCAAAGCGCGTTTCGCGACGCTCGTTTTGCGCATGTGCAGTGACGACCGCATCAATCACGCGGTTTGAAAATGTTTTCCAAGCGCATTTTTGCAACCGGTTTTTTTCGCGACGAAGCGTCCCCAAACTTTTATACAGTCATTACTGATAATCGCGTGGGTCGCAATAAGAAAAAACAGACCGAAATAAAATTCGCAATAAAAAAGTCGCCATATAAAAATGATTTCCACAATAAAAACCATGATCGACAACATGTGCGGCTTAATTCCATATAATTATACCGACCCCGGTTGGACGACTAAACACACATTTTTTCCTCCACGAGTTACCAATTCATGTATAATTATCAAAATTTAACGCGTCGTAACGACCATGTTGCGCGTATAATCATTCGTGATTTTGCTGCGACCAGTTTTTTTCAACTTTTACCTTTTTTTTCTTATCTTTCAACTTATTCATTTCTTTCGGCCTACCCGCGATCTCGAGTTCTTTGACGGGCGCATAATTTCGGTTAAATTTCATCTCAATAGGATGACATTCAGAAAAGGATTGCTGAGCGGCCGCTGGCTGAAGCCTCGCACTGATCACCAACGGAAACCAAAAGCCTCAGAAGTGAGTGAAAACTGAATAGCGCCGATGCGTGTGCGATGAGATCGAGTAATTATTATTCCTGTTTAATAGGTCCTGACTTGTTATTTGTTGCAATCAAAGGAGCCCCACTGGACGTCGTACTTCGTGCGCTACACCGACGTGCTGAATGATCAAAAAGGAATGTCGCACTTCAATTGGCCGGTAGGAAGCAGTAACTATCACGTCCTTAGGACCGGTTGCTTTCCTTACATCAAGTACCACTGCTCGAAAAGGCCCAAGCAGGACCTCAGCTTCGAGGATCGCTTTTTCAAGGCTATCAAGATTATTAACCTTGGTAACTCCCTCCTCTTGGAAACTAACAGAGTCATACGCTTTGTTATTACTTTCATTGCATGCGCTAAGATAATACTCTACAAATTAAACATATTTAACAATATATTTATACACTAAATATGTTACTATCTATGCAATGAACTTACTGTCATTTTTGGTACAGAAGAAATTGAAAAATTTTATTCGTTGGTTCCAGGCATCCCGACGTTAATGTACGGTTTAGCAGCGACCCAGCTAATAACACACCAGGAACTCGTAAAGACTCCTTCCGGTGATGTCACTATTTATTTTTGGATGCGAGAAAACAAGACAATGGTTTATTGAGACATTAGCTTGTAATTATCGGTTCTTGTAAATATACAGTCGCAATTTTGTTCAACCTTGAATTTTTATTGGGGGGGATGGGATTTGTTGTAAAAACCCCTGACAGATCCGTATCTGTATGAAATAAATCTTCCGACTGGTCGACTCGCTTATGACATCACGAAGATTACAGCTGAGAACATTTTCATACATCATTGATGCTCGATAGCATCGGTCGCGACCAATCATCAATTGAATTACTAAATGTATGAGCGTGTCTGTGCGATCTTGATGCATAGTCATTTGTATTTATAATTGTGGACACGAGGAATGGTCACTGGAGCTTTGTTTGGACAGGTAAAGGCGGCAGCTCGGTGGAGGATGTACACCACAGTCGTTGGCTTTGACATTTATAAAGGATTTGCGTTTCGATGGTACATGAATGAGGGTCAGGCTTCTGTTCGTGTGATGCATTGTAACTGCATGAACGTTGGTTTACTCTGCATCCACTAGCTCACTGGAAATAAAACTCTGCTCTTGCACTTTCCAGTCTCGAGACTTTTGCTTTGATCAATTATGGAATGATTCAGTTTTTGATCACTGATTCAATTCTCACTCAGTAATCGCTAATTATTTTGCTTGCATTTTAAATTACTCTGAACATTGAGGAACATTAAATTGTCAGAGACTTTCATTGAGCTTTAGAATTAAAATTTTACAGATTATAAATTATGAAAAGTTTAATTCCCAACCTCGGCCGAATTGCAAGTTCCAGCCAATCTAAATCGTGCCGTGCACCTGCTGATATGTAAATAACACTTGTCCGATACATTTTTCTGCGATTGTACTTTTTATTTCGTTCACCCTGGCTGCGTGGTTGTGCAACAATTTCTAATTTTCGTTCCGTGTAAAGTTCAACGTCGCCCATAGGTGTCGCTCGCGTAACATGATTAATATTATAAAACCAGCCAGGCCGAACACCGGTTTTGTGTATCTTGCACACAACATCGTCACGCGTTTCGTACGTACGGCGTAAATTAAAACATTCAATCAGCTGCTTTCACCCGGCGTTATTTTCAATTGGTGTCATGACTTTCCCGTGAATTGACATGTCAATGCAATTTTTTTTATTCCCGTTTGACCCATCATCGTTCCCGCGGAATGCGCCATTTGAAAAACGGTTAACAAGCAGTTACAACTGTGCGTAACGAATTAACATTTTCATGAACGCGACCGATTGTCACAATTTGTTCAAAATGGTCAGTTTCAGTTTCTCCTGGCTTTTTTGTTCTTCATACTTTTTCAGAAAAAAAAACCGGCTCGCGCATTTTTTCGCAGAAACTGTCTTTACAAGTTTATCCAACGGTTTAATTGAATTACAACGCGACTTACGAGTCACTAATTAACTTTATAATTACCGCTGTTACATTTTCGCAAACGAGCAACCGTCTTGGGCTAATTTATTCGCGACACCTACGCTGTATAATCACGCTCCGAGACCGCCGTGCATCCGATGCAAGTCGATCCTCGATAGCTTAGTCAAATAGTCGCGCGCGTTCTACCAATAGACAGCTGCTTTGCATGTCAAACTTGTTCTACCACTCATTTCGTTCTTGTTCCGTCGTGTGCATTAGCAAAGATTAAAAAACCAGCAGCGAGAGTTTTCGCGAAAACAAAACAGCACAAACTTTGGAATGAAAAATTATGTACATCGATTTTTCACTGACGTTTGCCATTTGCAAACAAATAATCGTGTTTTTTTACAATTTTCTGATTTCACTTCAAACGTCAAAGTGTTCAATTAAACAATCAACAAAGTGTTCACTGGTTTTGACGTATCGTTCATTATAAATGTAACGTTGATATAAAAAAGTGTCATGACAGGAACAAACTCTAGTAGTACACAATGTTAGTTCAAATTAACAAGAACGATATTTCAAGAAGATAACATTAATCAGATGAAATATGTAAAAACAATGATGTGATCAACAAAAAAACTTGTGTAAAAATGAAATCAAAATATGATTATTCAGAATACAGAATATGTTTGTTTTTATCTGGAATGATATTATGAAGATGAGAGAAAGTGAAAAGGAAGATTCGCACGATTAGCGTCGTTACAATCGAATCGTCGGGAAACATTTGGAAACCGAAAATAACCGGTAATGCGATAGCTCGAGGTAAACCTCCGTGGCTGTTGAAGCGCTGTTAATGTTCCAGGTTCTTGCATTAACAGCAATCGGTTTGACGCTGGCTGCGTTATCTTCATTGGTAGTTGAGTCGAGATTAAATTAGAACCGGAGGAATTGGCCTCGCGAAAGTCGGCTTATTCTCTAAGGTATTCTCTTTATCGGCTTATGCAAAAGAGTCCGGTTCCCCAATGGGTCCCGTGCAAAAACAATTTTCGAACCGAGCGTGCAGCCAGGTTGCATTTGTTTGTCGCTATAAAAAAACATTCTCTTTCGGTTCCAAAATTAAACGGCATTAATATTTCGATTACGTGTGTCAGCTTGACAATCACTCGCCGAATCCACCTGTTTTGATACCGCGATTTTTTTAAAGGCCTTCCTTTGTAAATTATCATGTGAGTATATAGTACTAGATGGAAGAAATTAATTCACTGCAAAAAATAATCTCCTCTGATAGACATTAAATTAAGAAACTTCGTTTCTGAATATTCTTTTTAATCCGTCTATGCTTGAAAAAACAATCTTAATTTTTAAGATCAAACGTGTAGTGACATTTATTTGAATTTTTTACATCTAGCATCATGTATGGGCTATAAGTGCTTTTTTCTTAATTTTGAATCGAACCTGACTTCTATCAAAGAGGTAGCATGAGAAAAAAAATTAACGTTTAATTCATCGGATCCTATGCAGTCTCAAGGGCTGATCCGGCACACGATCAATTTATCATTACGAAAGTTACAAAATGGGTAAGTGCTCTTCTTGTCAATGTAATCCAAATCCCAGTACCAGAGAGCTGTTCAGCATCCTGCTACACGACAGGATTAATGCGAATTTCACCGATACGCTAATTAGTCCCGGGTCGGACGTGTTGCGGTTGCGTCACTTGTCACTTTCATTGGCAAATTTTTCGAGTATGAAAATTGTCTGCCGCGTTTTACATAAGGAAGTTGAAAAACTTTTACTAATATGTCAAATGCACGTATCGCCGCTTGTGATCTGGCGCTTTCCATTCAAAAAGAAACTTTCGTGTTTGTTGATAAGACAGACGCGGAAATGTAAATTATAAATTTCGGGTCGTGGAAAAAGTCGCCGATTTGTTGTTTTGCTTTGCGTCGGAAGAAAATTGCTACAATTATTAGTTTATTTTATTGTCACTGTTTTATGTAGGAGAAACTTTAGTTTGTTACAGATTCGGTCATTTTTTCGAGGGCATTTTTTTTCGGACAGTAAAACTCTCTTGTTTTTAACTGTGATTGAGTATTTAAGACACGGCGTATGAATGGGAGAATATTGTTACACCGGACCAACCAGCATCGCGAGAAAGTTCACCGGCATTTTATTATAAATCTTATTTTAATACTCTTATTGGACAAAACTTGACCACGATAATGGCCGGTTGAAAGCTGCAAGGATGGCCATTAAAGAAAATGATTGATGGGCTAATAGGTTTCATTGTATTTATAAATTATTGCTTCACAAATTTTATTTATTTGTTTGCTTAGAGAGGAGAGGAGAAAAAATCAGCAAGAGAGACTTTTCAGCCGAACAATGTGACGAGTGAAAACCAAAGGTCATCAGACAAGTAGGAAGCTCCGTGACACTGAACAGAGAAAAGTTAGCAAACCACGCAGAAGCCGAGAAAGTCATAACATTTTTCACTTTTCTTCTCAGCTTTTTCGCTCTTCCGCAATGTTCCGCGCGTTAAAACAGTTCAAAACGTTTGAAACGCGGTGTTCCTTTGCCTTTTTGTTGATTCACGCAGATTTACGACAAAACTTGCTTAATTAACAATGCGAAAATAAGTTCTCGTTCGCGGAGTTTCGTTGTTCACAAAAAAGGTGAATATTTGTATAATTCAAAATACGAGATTGTAAGAAAGGAAATAATTAATTAACATCTTTCCAAGCCGTGAGATGTTCAGTTGAGTGAAAAAAAAAGTAAGTCGCTCATTTGGGTACACCTATTACATCCAAGAAGCTGGCCAAAGAAAACAAGTTACAGTAAATTAGAGCGACGTCAAATAAACGCTCTCGAATTTTGAGATTCACTTTTAACGACTCTATCCATACCCGAAACGAGCTTAATTTATTCCGAAAAAATTGCCGCTATTCACATGCCCGTCCCTGTCAAACTTAAAAATTTTGAAAACAATTCATTGCAGAAAAAAAATCTGTCACTTTTTGGGTACTTACAAAAAACACACACGACGCCTATTAATATAAATTACTCGTTTGGCATATAATTCACGTTACTTTATTAGCACACCTGGAGCGGCATGACAAAATCTTACAGAAAATCAATAGCAGTTTTTGTTTCATCCTTTTTTATTTCATTTCGTCTCCGCAGTATTTTTTCTCTCTCTTTCTATTTTCTTTTTTTTTCTCTTTCTTCTTCTTATGGACATGAATTTTTGGGTAAGAGAGCCCGTAGATGTAATCGGTTAAAGTTACCGTTTCATAGCTAATAGAATATTCATGGCGATGAAATATTGCATTTGACTTTTCGGAATATGATTATGTGTAAAGCATCACCTCGGATGACGCTCGGATTTTCCGTCAAATATTTATTCCGAATCGTATTAACAATAGCTTTTACAGTTCAATAAATAACAGACAAATATATCAGTAATCCATTTTTCTCTTACGCAGTTTCCTCGAGGTAGATTTACAACTTATCAGCATTGAAAAAATATTATTCCTAACGAGGTTTTCCATCTGAAAAAATGCATAATATTGTTTCCGAAGTTGCATTCAGATCGGTGAAGTTACATTCACCGATTCACAATGGAAATCAAGTGAATTTTTAATTTTGAAAGAGTTTTTAAATCATTGGCCTCGACAACAAAATTTGTTACAAGTATAAACTGGCACTTCTACATTGCAAATCGCAAACTTGATTCGCAAATTTGAATTAAAGTCTTCTGAACAAGTCGCCTCTTTTCCATAACAAACAAGATCTTGAAAATCAGTAAACTTGCGTAACAATTTGTCAGACGGCTCAGAAAACACGATTATGCTTTTAATAACCGGTATCGATAGCGAACAATTGGTAGGAGGTGGGATGAGGAAGGGGGTAAAAATTGAACCGCGGCATCGTTAAGGCCATAAACGATGTTAACTGCGCGGAAAATAAGCGTCCCTTGACATAATTAAACGTGTTTCGGTGAATTCGCTTATTCGCGCGAGTTATTAAATTTGTATACGTGACACGTCGTGATTACATCGCGAGAAGTTGATATACACGTGCGTGCATAATCGCCCGAGCGAATAGCCCCGCGAGCTCATCGCGTAACTAATCTAACATATAGTATGTGTCCCGAGAACTGTGTGCGGTTTACAACGTACTTCGCGATGGAAAATGTGCGTATCTTTTTCCGCGACATACTCGTCGGTTGCTAATAGACATTATCGGTATTTTTTTTTTTTTTTTTTCAATCAGTCGTATACAAGGAGGTGTGGTCCGAAGTTGCTTTGATTTAGTGTGATCGCGAGCATCGCTAATGGTGTCGTTATCAACGGCTGCACGAGCGGCCATCGATGTAGTCTAACAATATAAGCTCGGAGATTTATATTCATGAGATCGGCAGGGGATATCGAAAAAAAAAGATCGCACTCTTTTTTTTTATTCGATAAAATTGTAATATCGAGCGGAAATCACTGATTTAGCATTCTGATTCGCATCAACTGATGCATACTCATAAGATAGACGAAATTTTCATGCTATCATGAACTCACCCAGTTATTCCTATTCTGCTTCACCAACAATTACGGTAACTGCTGATTTTTGCTTAATCAAACGAACCCCCACACACATTTAAGTGTGATAAAAGTGATCAGAACTGGAACCGTTATAAGTTTAGTTAACATTTTTGTTCTTCGTTGTATGTCATTAATTTCGAATTTAATCTTTCATGTATCTTTCACGAAAAATGAATTGTACCGTTTTGTTTTATTTAACAAATTGAAACAAAAAAAATGTAGAATTTTACGTCGCGACACTTGAAAGCGCCTGGATCAAATTGACATTTTATTGCTTGCGAAGAATGTAATAATTTGCAATCAAAGTCCATGAGAGACGTATAAAAGTCTATGTTAATAACAATCAATTCGATTTTGCAATGTTAAGCACAAAAGCGATCCTTGAATGTATAGTCGTCGACTTTTGTGACGTTAAATAAAATCATTCGAAACTGGATTGAAATTTACCGCGTGCGAGGCGTGTGCGTATATACCAGAAAATGCGGCACGTTTAATCCCAGGGACATAAAATTTCGCATCTTAAAGCTCAGTTTTAAAACTACAGTTACCTCTACGTTCATTACGAGTTGTTGAAACATTCATTGCTCGCACACATGATACACTTTTTGCCCCTCTTCTTTTTTTTTTGTTTCTTCGACTCTTATGCAAATTTATTCTTCCGTAATTTCTGAGTCGAAAAAGAAACAAAAGAGAAAGAGAGAAGATAGTATAAGAAGCTACAAAAATCTGATTGTATAAAAAGCAACCGAACAGCAGTATAACCAAGTTAATATGATTAATCAAACCAAATGATCGCTCTGAGAAAACAGTCCGCGTAATTAACAGCTTAGAAGTGGCGTCTGTTCGTGAACGTTGTTGCACGATCTCGCACGGTATCTTAAGAGCGATCTCTCTAATCTATCCTTTTTGCGTTGCACTGAATTTTAATAAACAGCATATCGCTTATTCAATAAAACGCTCGCGAGCCATTCATAACAATGCATCAGAACATTTATAACAACAGAGCCCGTCCGCGCGTAATTGTCGTACATTCGAATACCGTTAGGCCGGCTCATCATTCAGCCAAAGATATCTCGTAATTCAAAAGAGAGACGCTTCCGTGCTTTGTGCACGGTTTCAACCACGAGACTCAATCATGTCAATGATAAATTTAAATAAGCTCCATCGGTTACGTCATCGGGCGCAACTCGCAGTAAACAAAAAATATAAGGACCTACTAGCACATTAACTAGTGGAGTGAAAACGTCTGGTTTAATCAAAACCAAATGACTAAGAAAGTTTGGCGCACTGGTTCCGTACAAGAGAGATATAACTGCAAACGAATCTGCTAATCACCCTTGCTAGCGAGTTTCTCCGGATTATCTGATTAGATTAACCAGAAAACTCTGGTCAGCTGGCAAAATTACACGAGTTGAGACGCGGATACTTTTGTAATCGCATGATTTCATTTTATTGATTTATTTGTTTGTTTCAGAAGTAGAAGGAGGAGGACAAAAACAGAACCCTCACGGACAAAAAATATAAATTGAAAATATAAAAAAAAAATATAAATTTTATATTCCAGCCATAAGGAGTATATAATTTATATATTTCTTTTATAAATTTCATTATATAAAATTCAAAAATATAAAATAAATTATATTTTTAATATAAAAACTTTATAAAATGTTTATATTTTTATCGCTTATATTTTCGTTCGTGAGGGAAGAACCTTTTAATTAGAAGAGCCCGGCGAAAATTCAGCCCCGCGGGATTTCGCGTTCGATTGAGTATGAAAGGCAGCGTGGGCTGCGAAATAAAACAAATACATAATGAAAGACGTCATAGGGAGAGAATCGCGGAATAAATCGGAGCCGTAACTCGAAGTGCTTTCAAGTTCTCGTTGAATATATCTAACGGTGAGCCCAGACGGAAATGCACCGACATCAATTCGTCACGTTAAAGAAGCGGGAGTCTCTTGTTGAGGAATAACCTGCGAGTTTATTCGCCTATCCGCACTTATCCGCCCATATAACGTCCGTCAGAATGATCATTGTGGAAAAATATTGGCATTGTTACATTCGTAATGACTGAACAGGTACTGAACAGATGACTGGACTGATACACATGCATATAAATATGCGTATGAAATGCGTGCAATTGTGTGAAAGCACATGTCGAATATCTTTTCGTTCAAACCACGTGTTACACCCACGTGCGACGAACGGCATATGTCCAGTCCAAAAAGAAGAGTTTGAGTATGAATTACGGGGACACATTTTTTTTTTCATTTTTCCATTATTGATTACTTTTCAGTATATTAAAAAAAAATTTTGTTTAAAGTTCCAAAGTTTTACTTCGGATATTTTAGAATATTTTATAGATACAAAACAATAATTTCTGATTACTTTGTATAAAAGATAAATTTTAAATTTTACTTGCATCAAAAGGGGTTTTGAAGACGAAGTCAAATGTCAGTTGACTTTTGAAGTATCAATCAAAGTATAAATCGAATGATATTTTTTTATATCAACTAATTTCATATGCCGGATGGAAACTAGCGGAATAATAAAAGTACAGTAATAACCGTTTCGGAATGAGAATTTATCAATGTTTCATTGAAACGGCAGTACAGTTAATGTACACGCGCGCATCCACAGCCTCGGTACGCGCGCGGCAAAACACAGGCTTTAAAACATGAATAGAAAATTTTGCACCAGCGTAATTATAAATTGTTGCATTTATCGCAGAGGGTAGAATTAAGTTTCATGCAAATCACGAATCATAAACTGTCGGACGATCCTCTCGGGACAATACGCGCAATCAATTTTATATTTTTGTTCATTCAGGAGGCGAGAAATAACTGCGAATGCGAGTGCGCGACAGGAGATGGCTTGTTTTTTACTATGATGCAATGTGTAACAAGACGCGCATCAATGGAGCCATGCGAAACTCTCACGACGTTTCGCGTGGCCCAATTAACACACCGCTGAGACGTACGTCTGCTGTTATATAAATCGTTATCCGTGAGAGCGTTTAGCCCGATTCCAACAGGCTTTTCATTGCACGCGTGAGCACCTCGTTTAAAATTCTCAACCGGTGTCTTAGAACACAGCATCAAATTTTCGGCTCTGCAAACGCGCGTTTCAACTCCTTCGTTGCATTCAGTGAAAGTTAATTGCGTTCCGGTGTGTTCCAAATTAACGTCATTCATCAAAGTAGCTAACTTATACGTCTCTCAGAAACCCGGAAACTGCCTCGATTGAATTTTGTTTCAACTTTTTTTTGAAAAAAAAAAAAAAAAAAACTAAGCTTCAAATTTGCAAGCCAATTATATAGTGGGGCAAAAGATACGTGTCTCGCGAATCTTGTAAAATTGTGTCACACGAATATTGACGTTCGATCATTTTTGTTCTCGTTTTTTCTTTGTCCCTTCATGCTTGAAAATGATTAACCTCGTTTTGTGTCGATAAATTAATCATATGCATTCATTCTTCTCGCTAAATATTCATGAAAAAAGTATCTCGAGGCGACGCTGCGCGCTCAAGCCTGGGAAAATGGAATATGATGGCCTCCTCCGTTCCTCCGCGTAATTAAATACTTGTCACGAATTCAAAAATGCATCCCAACGACACGGTAAAGTGTCCAGTTATTAAACTTTTGAACAATCTTTGCAATCTTTGCGCGCTTCAATTGAAAAGTGATTTATGACCAGAATCAATGGCAAAGTGTCATAAAATTAATAACCTAATAAACTGACCACATGCGACTAATAAAAGTATTATGCTAAATCATGATTAACTGTCAATCGTTAAAATGTACCATTTGTAAAGATCAATAAATTTCTTTCTTAACGATCTCGGCTTGGTATGAAACATTTTTTTTTATTATTATTTTATACATTTTTTTTTTATTAACGAACTTGTGATTTCTTTTTGTTTCACTTTCCAACTTGACATAAAAAAAAGAACGTTTGGAAAAAATGATTTTGAATGAAAAAAGTTTTTTGTTATTATGTCAAAACATTTGATGCAATCAAATTCTATTCGTACAAAACATCATAAACATTCAAAAAGTGCATAATCAGATGAGCATAGAAAGTCTGTGCTTTTTCCCTGCGAACCATGTTTGTTCTGATTAAAATGTATCATAACCTGTGCCCGACATCAATCACCATTTGCCAATACAAAATAATTTTCAAGAGGGGAAAAAAACACGACTAAAACAAACATGGCGATCAAACACGCTGAGCTATAATTACATGATTTTTTACGCCGACAAAAATTGCTGCCATGAAATTCAGTTTGTGGACAGAAAAACATGGCTCTGGACAAATAATACATTTTTACCTCGCACTTACGATGCCGAGACTCCGCGAGCCACACCGTTAGTCCACGAAAAATTTCCTTATAACTCGCAATTATCCTCGGTCACGATCATAACTACAATAAGGTTACCGCGATCTTATACAGTTACAAACGCGCAACGTTCCAGTAATCTGATTAAAACCGGTCTGCGACCCTTTTTTGCGTAATCGCGCAAAGTGTTTTTCGTGCAAACATTTTTGTATAGAATATAGAGTCCTCCGTGCAGCAAATAGGGAAATCAATATAATTGATGGAACCATATAATTTACTGCGTTTTTTGTTGTTCACAAATTCTGTTACGTTTGAGAGTTTTATGAGTGATTTCTATATGTGTGTGTGTAATTGTTTCTTTTTCTTCGTAATTGACTATTCAATCATCTGAAATTTCAATTAACAGGCAGGCAAACGAGTCATTCATTTGGCCGGAGCAAATTTTATCAACGACTTGATTAACTTGTGATTATAAACAACGTGCAAATTCAACACTCCGCATGTTTGTAACACTTGGCCTAATCAAATCGTAATTAAGGATCAATGAGTCTGACAAACACAAAACATCAATCGTTGAACAAACCGATTGTTTGTTCATTTTTTTGTTCAATGTATGGCTTCGTATATGCTGCATTTATGGTATATAAAATGTTATTAGTATTTTTATATAAACCATAATTGTAAATCTAATCGTATATAAATCCAGGGAATCAATCGCCCATCCAATTTTTCTCGACGGATGGCACACTTCCTTCCAACTGTTTTAATTTATGTTTCTTATACTGATATTGTTATCATAAAGAAAAAGCGATTCGAAAACCAGGTTCCAATCATTATCTACGAACGGGGAAGGAGGAGGGGGCACAATGGAGTGTAGTTGCTGGTATGTCTTGGCGGACCGTTAGCGAGCGGAGCCACGCCTTGCACTTATACGACGATTTCAATCAGGCCTATGCAAACCAAATCGAAAACTAGTTATTAATAAATGCGCTCAAACGGGCAGGGCAAATTTGATTGAAGGATTACACGACGCGAACACTTTTTTTCATTCCCAACTTCCAAGCGATTGACATCTGGATGACCATCATCGGAAACATGAGAATGGGGATATATAAAAGCGAGCGTACGATTTCAACCAGTTGGTGATGGCAATTTTTTTGTTTTTTTTTTCTTTTTTTTGAAGGAAATGCTGGAGTTGTATTTAACGGAAACGTGTGCCTGGAGTTGTATATACACCAAAGACGATACTGTAGCCACGGAACCAAGATGAACGTCATGTTCGCATTACTCCGATGTAGTTACGCTATTTATCATGCGCGTTCGCCTTTCGTTCAATCATTCGTATGGACTCGGGAATTACGAGAAACATTTATGCAAGTTGTTGAACAGTGTTGAAAAATATGAAGGGCAAATATGGAAATATATTTTTTCCTTATTGAACGATCTGCTGCTTGAAGATCTGTCAGAAAATTGAGACTCTGGATAAGCGATAGAGAGGGGGTAGTGAAACGAGGCCTGAATGAATGTTCTCGTTGGAAAAGAGCAACACTTAAGCCAGCGACAAGAAAAAGTACCGACAAGTTGTTACACATCCTTGATACATACTTGCGAGTGATCGACGAGGGGATCAATGATAGATAATATAGTGACTTAAAAGAAGTGTAGATATACGACGAAGGAGTAAATACTTGTAACGTGTAATGACAAACGATAATCATAATAGCTTCGTATACATCATTCGATCTCTCTGGCACACGCTCCGGCGCGAAACCATGTGCGAATTCTTGTTTAAATGCAAATTTGAAATTTTGCTAAGCGTATAATTACGATTGCGGATAAATATATAATAAAAGCAAACCGGACCAAACGTATTCCATGGTGATTATCGGCGTAGATTCGCGACGGCCAGTGTTTTTCAATGAAATAAATTTTCATCGATTAATTGGAAACGTCTTTCGAGCTTGCGTATATATATTCTTTATGATGCGATGTTGTAATTTATGATTGGATAAAAAGTAACATCGCGAGACGATACGACCTGTTTCTGATGCAAAAGTTTTTCCAACGGTGTATAAATGCGGCCAAAAATTACAAGCTACACAAAACGCACATGCATCCGCGCTCTCGCTATCTAATTACACTTTTAGAGTGATAATCCTCATGAAATGTGTTAACACGTGGCAACTTATTTTAATCCATGGCTTATAATGTGATGTTGTTTTAAGTAAAATAGGGAGTGTGCTAAGCTGTTTATCTTTATGTTTTATAACGTTAAACATTTTCTATAAATTAGTGCATTTTATAACCAAAGAGCATTTATCAGATGAGATAACGAAAAAAACGAACCAAAAATATTCTGCGCTTCTTAAAATTATTTTGATCCTTAGTTGTTTTCTCATGCCTTTTGATTTACAACCAAAAGTATAATTAAGTTATACAACAGAAATTTAATCAACGAAAAAAAAAACATGTCTTTTCGACGCAGGTGCAATTTGTAAACCCGTGAATACAAAAATAATGCATTAATTTGCACGCCGGTCAAATATTTTTCGTACCGAAGCAGCTTCCATCTGATAAAAACATTGAAAGTTAACAATAACTCACTCCGCACGCACACACACTGTGCCTTGGTGTTTTCATTCAAAAAATGCTCTTAAATAAGTTTGTATTAATTATTCCGCTCTAAAAACGTGACTGTTTTCATGCGTCGGATTTCCATCCCGTCCGGTGGATACGCCACGTTACCAAATATTCTGCACCATTTTTTGCTGTGTAAATTAACTTTCTCCAGTTCGCACAACTTAATCTTACTCACCGTCTACAAACGTACTTTTGAGCATTTCACTTTTGCAAGTCCGTAACAATGCCTTAAAACATGACCTACACTCGGACCGACAATCGTACACGTTAAATGTCAAACGTTATTAGTACCGAAATTTCAAAAGCCTTAATTAACAACGTACTATAAAAAACATCTCGTAACATGTTCCAATAAACTGTTTTTTAATCCTTATTATCAACTGATTATCATCTTTTTATAACCCATCCATAAAAATTAAATATCGAATTTAACAGTTCTCGCATTTATTATTGTTATAATTTTATTATTATTAACCTTTTACTGTCGTCAATTTTTTCATTATTCATAATGATTTCTTCCCCATTTTAATTAAATTTCAGAAAGTAACGAAATTTTGTAATAAAGCACATCACCACCGGGCTTATGCATTTTCACTCCAAAAATATTATTTAGATTTCAGTTTAGTCAACGAGACACAGAGACATTTCCATAATACAAATATCAGAAAAGAAAAAAGGAACCAAATGCAGAATATCTCATCACCTGTGCGAGCCGACGGGACACTAATCCCGCCGCTGTCACCCCAAAAAAGGCCTCGGTATGAGATAAAAAAAAATGAAGAAAGAACCGTCGAATCAATTTCACCGACGAAATTCATAAGCCGTTTAAAAAAATCGCAACGCGCCAAGTTTCTCCGAGAAAACGAGAAATTAATCTTCTATGGTTGACAGGTGTATATAGTCACGTGACCAACGACCATATGTGCCGCTGAAACCGACGCGAGGAAATTTCGGGTCATAGACGAAGAGACCTTGCTCGTCCACCTGCACGTTTTTGACATTGTACGTCGCACACCTGGCTACCTGCTGTCCGAGCGAACAATCGTGAAAAGTCATAATTTTTCGGCAACAAAATAGGAAGCCATTTTTCAGCCCGAACAATACGTGCCGTCATACCGGGGCTCTTGGTGTTACGTCGACGTAGAAACCAAAGCTGCATTCACCGAAAAAAAAACATCGGAAAAAGGCGTGTATTCGATTCAAAAAAAAAAAAAAGAAGAAAAAAAAATCGCAACCTGTGTCAACGACAAAAAAAATATTTTACGAATTCCGGGATTGTACCGAGCAGTTTGTTTTCTGCTCTCGGTTTTAAATCGATCTCCGATCGTAAATTTATAAATGCGATTAAAAGCCGCGCGAGAACCGTGCAACCGAAATAATTACGAGCCTACAAGCGAAGGAGGATTAGACGGCGGGTTTTGCTCGACGGCGTCACGATGATATTTCAAGCGGAAGCGACACACCACTTTAACACGGTGCATTGATTGGAACTGAAACACTAAAACCGGTGCCAGAAAAGTGTTCACCGAGACGTTGTTATTTATTAGCGTAATCAGGAGCTATATTGCCTTAATTGAAGTCACGTCTTTTTGGTTTATGAATGAAAATTTATCCGCCAAGATTTCTTAGCCTGGCGAAAATTGACAGGGTGTGTAGACAGGAACTTTGTCCTTCGGTGGTAAACTATTTTGATATGGAAACAATTATGAAAGGAAAAAAAGAAATTTTCCACTTTGAATCGATTGAATTCCGAGGGATATTTAATTGGACGTAAGTATCGAGATGACAAGAAAATTGATGGCCTATTCGTATACTGGTAAACAAAAAATATAAAAATGAGTGACATTTTTGGATGTTAAGCAAGACGTCGTCATAACATTTTCCATAGAATTTACCATCTCGATGCTTAAGCTATTTCATAACAAAAGTATATAATGTGCTTACAATCTATACCACGCTCAACTTGGCTAAAAGGTAGTTTTGCAAATTGTTATACTAGGTCGCATTTTCTGCGGTGCGTGATATCCATTTTGCAACTGCACCGCTGTGCTGTAACCGCGATCTTTTTTTCAGTTGATCAAAAATGCGACGCGCACGAATGAAAGTGATATTCCATCAAGCAGGACTTCTGTAGAACATTAAAAAATAACTTATTTATTCAGATTTTTTCGCACTTTTTATTAGCATTAAAAAATATCAATTACCCTCGATCATGTTATAAACTTTTATTTTCTTACAAAATGAAAGAAGAGTGTATTTTCAAAGCGCAGACAACAAAAGATCAATTACCGACGAGGATTGCGCGAGAGGTGGGAAGTAAAGGGGAGGAATTTAATACAGAAAGTATAAAACTGTAACGATCAGTGTTTCCCATTGTATTTTGCCGAGCGTAGCTGACTTTGATCAGTCAATTATCAGACATTATTCGTGCAATTACATCCGAGCATGTACCTCTTTCGCTTCTTACAGGAATCCGCCCAGGGATCGGGTAATTCAATAAATCCGCCGCGCGATCATGCAAAGCATTCGCCGCGGTAGCTCTAGGCGCGGCGTCTCAATTGTTGCCTTGGCAATAATTAATTCCAAACGTAGATGTTGCAAAATGAGCAAAGTACCTCTCCAATAAACTAAAACTTCGTCGCCATCAGTGCAGACTTGAATTTTTCGGGTGTCAGAAAAAACTGAACGCCGACGATTAAAAAACTGATCGAACGCTGGATGCGATGCGTGCCATTTAAGAGACCAGGTGGATCGAGGTGTTTGAGAGCCTTGGGCGCTGAATCAGCGCCGCTGATATAACGGTGACGGTCGGCTCGACGGTGGCCTCATTTTCGAGTCAACATCTCTCGTCTTCTGATCTTATACCACTTCACCTTCGATTCGGATAACTGTACGCATGCATCTGTGACTGCATTTATCAGCCACGTCGAACCCGCGCATGACTTATATTCTGGACTTAATGAGCCCGAAAGCTATACGCGCTTTTGTTTAATCTTTTTTTAACGAGTTATTACTCTATTTTCGCCAGATCTCGTTTTTTTCTGCCCTCGAGTCGTGCGCGCGGATACACGACAGAGAAATAAAAAAATTAATTAATTCGCACAAATAAATTATGAGCGTGTAATCCCCCCTTTGGGTTATAAATTTTACGTCACATTTTTGATCAAAACAGAGAGAGAGAGAGAGAGAGAGGTCGCCATTTGTTTTTTATAATATCTTAATCTTGTATCATCTTAATTTTAAAGCGTACGACAATTTGTCAAACGGCAAATTGTATAGTTTTATAAAGTCAGCTGAAATTTAGATCCAAGTGCAGCTCAATTACCATGCAAATGCCTGGCTAAAACCCTGATTACATTTTTCTTTTTGTTCCACCCGTGAGCGACCTGCAATTTTTGCGCGGTAATAGTCACGGTGGTAGAAGATAACTGCATTCGCATACGTGAGCCTAACGGAATTCCGTTCGGATTGACGCAAGTATATGCAAAGTCGGGGAATGTTCTCCTCAACTGTAGATAATGGGAAAGAAAATCGCGGCGTTTCCACCGTTGTTCTATTTGCAACGCGAATATCAATTGGAAGCCCAATTTCACGCAAACCTCGATTTGAGAGCATGTCTTGGTTTGACAAAAAAATGAGTTTCTTGACTTTTTGCCCCGCAATAATTAGCGATGTGTGTCAAAGCTGTAAAAAGCAGAAATATCGACACTGAGAGGAACACATTTTTGTTAGAGTTAGCTGCTTAATGCGTCACATTTTAATCTATTTTAATAAAAAAAGGGGAAGAGAACAAACAATTTGTATTTACTCTTTTTATCTTTTTTTCTTCTTCTTTTATTTATTATAATTAAAAACTCTTTATTAAATTTAATTATCAAAGGTGTAAATGTTAATGAATAATTAAAATTCTTCTAATTAAAATCCTGAATGGGATGCTTTTGAAGATTAAAATAAATTCTCGAATAAGTCCAGAGTCTTACACTCATTGAAAAAAGTGAAATTTTCATTGTTGTAATCACTCAAAGTGAAAATTTTCACTTTTCGCATTACTGGACGACCTTCAATTTATTGCACGCGTGTATTGACTTTTTTGAAAGTAATTTTTTCTTTTTTAAATTTATAGAGTAGAGTCTTTTGGATTCCAAATAAAACGACGATGTAACAAATTTCGACGGAAATTGATTGTTAACATATTAAATATCATTTTATATAAACTAAATTTTTGTAAACATATTTTCACTCAGGAAATAAAACATGTAATAATCTTTTACTGAGAAGTCTAAATTATTTTTTACAGTGTGAGATATATCACTTTCTTTATATGATTGTCAAAAACCAATACTCTAGGTATAAATTTTTCACAACGAGACATAATAAATTTTTATAATTTCATTTACAAAATTGATATCAATTTGGATATTGAATTCACTTAAATTTTTCATAGTAAAATCGATTTTTCGCCGTGTGTGTTCGTTGGCGCGCACTTTCAAACATCAAAGTTGCATTTACGGAACAAGTGATAGTCTTTTCAAACCACCCACATCCGTCAAGGTCGTGAGAATATCGCGAAAAGTCACGTATCTCAAATCGGTACCGATCATCACATTTTTTTTTTTTTTTTTTTAGAGAAAATATTTTCTCTGCATGAAACGGCAGCACAACCTCTTGCATCGAAAACGCAGTTCACAGCAAAGTAACGATACGAATCTATAAATTTATATCTGACCTCGCGAGACTATCGGGGCAATTAATTTCAATGCCGGGAAAATGTAAGTGGAGAAAAAATGGCCACGTTTCGCGAGACCGTTTATCAGGCTTAAAATTATCGATAGTTGTACAAGTTCTATCTCCGCTGAATGCAAATGTAATCTGACTTTATTCTTTTTTCTTCTTAATCTCATTTCATTAATAAATGGAGATGAAATGTTTGAGTAAATATGTTAATTTTTCTATCTTTTCCACAATAGATTTTTACTTGTCATGAATACAAAAAGAACACTTTTTGTTGCTCCAATCATGGTCACGGTTGTTTTTTTTTTTTTTTTTTTTTTTTTTTTTTTTTTTTTTTTTTTTTTTTTTTTTTTTTTTTTTTTTTTTTTTTTTTTTTTTTTTTTTTTTTTTTTTATTGTTAGCAAGCCTTTTGCGCAATTTATTTTCACTTTTATTTAATTATGATGTAACGAGAAATTTTTTTTTCTTCGTCATCGGTGTACATCTAACCAATGAGCACCACCGGAATGATGTAAACCAAGTTGCGCTTTTTCTCAGCCACCGCGTGAGAAGAAAGTAAAATTCACGACGTCACACAATTATCACGTGACACGTAAAAAGTGTCCTCGACACTGTTGGTTACACGCCCGATTGCTTTGGCCAATCCCAAACGTAGTATCGAGTTGAAATTTCAACCGTACGTCTATATATGTTTTGTATATGCTGCATTTTTCATTTACCCAAATATATTCAAGTTTCAAAGCACATTTCAGTCGCACTGACTTTTAAATTGTTTCGCAAAAAAAAGCCCTTTTCATGTAGCAGATGTATTACAGAATTTCTTTTACACAACGTTGGTTTCAAAATTCACCCGCCAGTGCACTTAAACGATGATTTCACTTTTGATGAAAATTAAAACCAATTTTTCGCCACACTTTTTTCATTAATTTCCCTTTTTATCGTCTTAAAATTCGGCGCAATTTTTCTCTCGCAATTTAACAATTTTATATCAAATTGTGACATAATAAACACGTGCTGTCATACTAAAGCAAAAGCTTCCGTCGGCCAATTCGACTGAATGATTACTTATGAAAGGTATTACATGGATGGAATAAATAGCCAGTGCGCGCACTAATTAACAGTAGTATTAATCAGTAGAACGGAGGGCCAACGGAGCGACGCTTTGACTGTGCAAATTCAAGCGCATTGTGATTTACGGATTGTCGCAACTTTACTTTTTCTCCCTCGATCAAACGTGTTCTGAAATCCGCGATGCCGAAAGCTGCTCTTGCCTCGACTATTTTACGCATGGCTAAAAATGAAAAATGATTTAAACTCGTTTCAACACACTGGTTCACGCTCGAAATCAGATTATGTCCACAATTAATTCTGTACCTTGTATTGTCACTTAGCCACTCTTTTAATCGACTTCCCACACCGCGCACAAGAACTAATGTATTTGACATGACCATGAAAAAATCGCAAACCCAGTACAGACTTCAATTAGTATATATTATAATAAAATTTAATATAAAATGAAATACAATTGTTATATAATTTAAAAAAGTCTCATGTTTCACTGCAGTCGCTGAAATAAATGAAGCGAATTTTTGCAATAGAAATATGGTATTTATTTGAGCGATGCTACATTTAATTATTTATAGAACATCATCTTGTAGTTTGGCATTTATGGCTCATTGTGGTGAAATAAAAACCCACCCTATCGAGTTTTACAAGCTACCCGTAATTCTTTTATACTGTTATTTATTTCCAATATTTTACGAAAGAAATGAAACAATGATGTTTGTCGAAACACCAATTCTCCGAGAGCTGACTCTCGAAAGAGAAGCGAGCTGTTAACGATTTCCTGTGGATGGGTTGCGCTATCTGTTTTGATGGGGCGGCCCGATAATAAAAATGTCGTCGAGAGTTCAATTATCGGACAGGTTCATCCGTCGCGTGCTTCTCTGCTTATGCCGAGGTGGAAAGGAAGAGTAAACAATCCCGCTTCCATGAAGTGTAAGCTGATTCACCGAATGATAAATCCTGAGGAAAAAATGAGAAACAAGTTTCTAATGGCGAATGAGAGGTAGCGAGAAACTGTGTGCGCGACGATGAGGATTTCAGCAAAATATAACAACGTATATAATATACCGAGAGCGAAAAGTATCGCGATAAGGACCAAGAAAGATGAAAGAGGCAGCTTTTCCAATTACACCGTCGGTTGTCGCTCGTAACTGATCGAACGCGCGACAAACACCCCGGCAATCAGCGATTAATCAGAAACGTGACTGGATCATAAATTTTGCGATGCTAATTACAAATTTCGTTATTATGATGTAAATGACGATGCGAGGCATGAAAAAGCAAACTGATCGCGCAGTTAGTTCCAAGTAACGTATGGTACCGCTGCTTTTATCCGTTTCTTGCTCAAAACGCCACTTAGCGCTCGTTAAGAAATTGACTTCTCTCTCACTGTCACACTGCGGAACATCTTTCTCCGGTTAGGAAACGGAAACAATTTTCCATCTTTAACTCTTGACCTTAAAGAAATTTGCATGTTTGAATTGAATTCCGTGTTTTTCTTTAAGGCAGATATCCGATATTGATTCAATTTTTATAATTTTATTTTTCCATTTATTAGTCGTTCTGACGAGACTCTTGTTATTTGACGCAAAACTTTTTATCGTTCGAATTAAATGAAGGGTTTCAATTTCTGCTAATCGGATCGGACACGCGAATGCTAATGCGAAATTGACTCGCAAATTTGGAACGAATTGTGAGTATACCAGGAACTCGGTTTTTTCTTTCACCGTGGCCCGTTTCTCGATTGGACTGTAATTAATCAAAATCGACGATCGAACTGAGACCGATCGTTGCCTCTTGCACTGTTAATTCGTCGACTCGTACTCGTCTCACGTGCTTGCACTCGTGTCTCCGCGCGCATGTCTCCTGTAGATAGTTATAATGACTCGTGTAGCGCCAACTTGAACCGAAGACCGATTCAACTCCCAGAACACGCAATGCCTCATGTCATACAAACAAACGACAAACGGTTTTAATCCGGTTACCATTTGCTATCCGATCGAAAGAGCTATGGCAATCAGGGAATCTGAGCCGCGCGTTCGTTGCATCTCAACTGACTTGTGAAGCAACAACAGAACACTCTCAGTACACCCAACCGATTTTCTATCATCATTTTTCAACAGGTTTAGATCAACGACTGGAAAAAAACGTGTCTTATAAAATGACAAAAAAAAAGTTAATTGATTGATCTCAAATTCACATTTTTTATCCCCCAATGTTTCTTCAAATTGGAAATGAAGGGGAAGAAGTTGTCGAACAAAAAGTTGGAAGTCGCTTTTTCCTTCGGCGAATCGTGAAATTCTATAAATAAAAGCTATGGAAAGAGAAGATTACCGTCGGAGACCTTGGCATTCTATTAGACGTCGGGGCTCTCATTGTGCACTTGGTTCTTATTGGCGCTGATACCGCGCGCTATCGTGTACCCCCATTGAGCGCGCGATGATTATCTTTCGGAGCTCACGCAATCTCCGTCCGCGCGATAACTATTTGCATGTCCACGCGTGAAATACGCGTGTAATTACGCGCCGTGTCATTAATAACGCCGTTAAGTCTGTATAATGGCTACGGCCAATCGAGGAGCCATTTGTGGATGCAAACGCGGCAACCGCGTCGAATCGTCGGATTAAATGAAAACCGCCGAATTTATACTAACTACAAATAATTAAGCCTTCGCTTGATAATCCCCATCCGATAGTGTCAGATTCGAGGGATTATCTTTGTGCGCTATGATTTGCTGGCGATGCAATTGCGATTGAGTTATAATTGACTTCTTTTTTTCTCTCCGTCTCTATCATAATAGAGATCTAATCCGTCTTGATAATCTTCTAACTGTAATAAATCTACACCTGAGAATTAACGTCGCGTATTGCAACGAAAAGAAGTGGCAAAGATTAGCTCTCTTATCAGGATAAAACAATAAGAATTATTATCCTTAAACACTTCAACTGGTATAAAAGCAGCAGTGACTTATAACTGCAGGAGAATAAATTTCATGCAAACAACTTTATAAAATGTGTTTTTTTTTTTCTTTCGAAAAAGAAGAAGAAGTTATAACGTTTAATTCGAATAAATTATTTATCAATTAGTGAAACCAAGTAAGATCGGTGGAATAAAATGGCAGGAAAGAAAAAATTGTCGAGTGAAAAAAAAGTCATAATGAAGTTGATGTGAAATTCTGAGATAATATTGGGATAAAAATATGTTGCTGATGAATTATTCATTAGGCTTGTAGCCTCACGGTTGAGTTGTTGTCGAAAATATATATTTTCACCGGTTTGTATTTGGATGATTGATTGATGTTTTGGTTGTTTTTAAAGGACGGGTGACGATGAATATATTGTCTTACGGTTAATCTCAAATAGAGTACAATGTGAAACGCACGATTACACGTAACGGTGAGTGAAAATGTGTCACAGATGCAGTCATATATGCAGCCATATATAAACATTTATAAGTCATATATGTCACAGACAAGTTCACATATAGATCAACATGTCATTTGTATAAACATACATGTTAGCGAATGTGTAATATATGTGACACATATTTTTCACATAAGATATGGCTTCGAATAATTACTCGAGACGAAAACCTGGTTTCGCGCCAATCTGTGCACGCATGACTGCACGAACTCTACGAGTGGGTCGTTGTACGTAAGAACCATGCATGGCCGTGCGCTGTACAACATTATATTAATAAACCCGCTGCTGAACAGATATAATATGCTCATTGTCGCGAACAAGCGTCTCCGGTTATAACTTTGTTGATAACTCAGAGACGGATGCGAAATTGAACTCTGACACTTGTCTTTCATACGTTCATTTCAAAATGATTTGAAAACAGATGATTGATTTTGACAAACAAAATCAATTTGAACTATAAAGAAATTTAATTGCAATTAAAAATGATTCTATGGAATCAAATTGTATGAAATTAAATTTGTATGGAAATTTATGAAATGTATAATAAATGATCTTTACTGTCACACGATTTTTATTCGTGATTGGAAGGCTAAAGAAAAAAAAATAATAAGAAAACTTCAGCGTATTATAATGACCAAAATGTCTCGCTTACATCGATCATAAAGTTATTCGACGTTTCGATTCGTCGATTATTGATAGATTGGCGGTGCCGAATTTTAAACAACGGGATATAATATGACAACCTTGCGTATACTAATAAGATTTGGCATTATTACAATTGTCAATGAAGTATAAAAAAAGTGAAACCGTACGCTCTTATAGAGAAAATTGGGTGTCCCAGGATAATCATTGACACAATCTAAGAAACATAATTGTGACATACATTAATTTTTACATGTCAAAAATTGGTTCCGACCCTCAACCTCTTGCAAACTTCTCAATGCACTTGTACTAAAAAGCTAATAAATAATCAATCCGGTTCCGAAAACTCATTGGCAATCAATGGAAAATATCTCGTTCTTCTCCTGACTTGAGAAAAGAAGTGAACGAGCCCAAAAACCCATCTCGTTTCGATGGGAAGAAAGTTAATTAAAAAATTGAGAGGCCAGGAAAGCAAATTCTGACTTGTTCAGTATGTACCCTACCATTTGGGGCCACTTAGCTGCGCAAATCGGGGGAGGGAAAAAGAAAAAAAAGTTTGGGCTCATTTGTTGAGCGCCGGCGAGTAATTCCTTGGGCGAGTAATTGGAGAATGCTCGGACTCTGGGAACGAAAAATCGTCGGCCGCGTCATTTTCAATTACAAATGCCGCACCGGCGCTAAATCTGCGCCCGATATCGGTAACCGAGCCACGCACGCGCAAATACGAACGAATGCAACATTGGCGCTCACCATGTCTGCTGTAGCCCAATCGCACTCTCAGAGCACCAACATATCCCTCAGCAAGATGCTCGATAAACTCCCAAATTCACTGGACCAACATTGCACTATCACAAACACCACCGATTTTGTTCCAATTTTTTGTTTGTACTCTCTCATCCGCCGATCGATCGCCGATCACATTACCGATTTTTCGGCCCCCCCCGAGATCGATCAGAGAGATCACAAAGTTGGTCGCTGCTTGTGTGTCCGTTAAAGACGCGGGATTTTCAACCTGGCGAACACCGACTGAACGCAGTACAACCGGCAGGTACGAGAGCCGCACTTTGCCCCACCATCGTGCGCTCCTGCCTCTCACCATTCTCTTTTTCTTCGCTTTGGCAATGAGCGGGGCCAGCTGGGCGCTCGCTCTTTTACATTTCGATCCAACGACGGCCCAATTGAGCCGGTCCCTCGCCACACCTCCGCCGGCGTTATCGTCCGAGCGGGAAAACATCAAGGACCCGACTACTTGTTGCTCCATCATCCGCCCAACATTTTCGACCCCCCCACATTGACAAACCAATTTTTGATGTGACAATTTGTTCAACGGTTAGAAGTAAAAGAAAGAAACAAGTTGAAGGATGTCAGTTTTGTTTCTTAAGTCGGTTTGTAAATGAATGTTAATCAACAAGGTTCCTATGAATATGATTTTGATTTTTTTTTATTATTTTTGTTAATAGGATTTGTTTTATACGTTACAAAATTTGTAGAAGTTTTGTAGTTGCGTTTAATACGAATGATTTATAATTTCCGGCATCTGGGAAAGTTTTGACTAACGCGACTGCTACCTGTCCTGCAACCCAAACAAACCCATGCTTATTTAAATAAATTAGGATCGATTAGGAATCTGCTACCAAGTGACTGTGTTATTTCACAGTTGGAAAAAAAATAATAAAAGAAGAAACGCGCAAGTTGAGCGAAGTACGTTTTGAAGAATGATTATCTAAATAAAGCGCAGTTTGTTGACGCCAAGATAAATAGAGGAAGTCGATTCGAAATGTAAAAGTTGCGTCAACCACTGCCGGTATCGATTACGTTTAACCGCTTTGTAGACACTTTAAGGCGAACCTGATTAGCCTTTCGAGAACGGTTCTGTCGCTTTTCTGAAAGTGTAAATACAAAAAATTGTTCAAATGTTTTATCATTCTGCAACCAACATTTGCAGCTGCATTTTCAACTGTGAAAATAAATCCCTCTCGGAAACGATTTAAAAAGGCAAGAAAAATGGATCAAGTTTTGTAAACAATAAAGGAGTTATGTAAAAGATAATTTTGTCTAATAATAATAACTAATTATACATTAAAAGCTTCTATTTTTGGATATTCCATTTCCGAGAAAATTATTTTTCCCTGAGTGGTTTTACTAAGTATTATTTCCCAAAAATAAGTAACAATTATGCTTGATTATCTGTGTAAAATGAGTCCAAATCACGAGGAGAAACAACAAATTGCGCTCAAAAAAATGATATTTACTTAATTAGTTTATCAACAGAGTGGGCGAAATTTTATAAGTGCGTGAATAATTTTAGAATAACGCGATCAAAAACGTTAAAGAAAATAAAGTTGAAAAAGTGTGTACATCCAATATTGCGAAAACAATGGGATCCTCGGAGTTAATCTAGGCCTCGATCATGCCGATTAATAAAAGCAGACCAGTCGTGCAAAAATAATAAAAGTAGACAATTCAAAGAAGACCCTTATTCTCTCGGGTCCCTGAGATTTGTTTGGATGATACTGAAAACTGAGACCGCTAAATGGTCGGTAGAGCAACATTCAATGAAACAAATCTTTTAAATCAAATTTATGCAATTCAATTACAATTTTTGTACTCTCGTGTGCGCGACGGCCAACTTTTATCCGGTGTAGTTTTGAATTTCGCCGGTCGATTCAATTTCGTTTGTTTCAAGTTGAAGATCAAGTTCAGCGACTGAAATTAATTCGAGATAAAAATAAAGAGCAAGTGCCATTGGAGTATGTTTCGCAGAGAACATAAAAAGACAAAAAGGAGAGAATCGCAGGTAGATTTAGTCCATTATCTATATTTTCTGTGAAAGCAAAGAGTCTTTCAATGGCTATTTTTATTTCAAATCGCTAACTAAACGCTAACTACTCAAGTGCAGTGCTCAAGATTTATTCAGCCAATCTCAGATTTCGTTTGTGCGTGCTAGTAAGATTTTGAGCTTCAAAGGAAAAACATACATGCTTAAAGAAAAATATACTTCAAACGAGTGATTTATATAAAAGTGCATTATTTGGTGCAATTTCGGTGCAACATATTATTAATAAAAATTGAAAAATGAATAAAATAAAATTATCATTTGAGTTTTTTGTCAATGCCTGACGACACATGCTTATAACACGGATAGATTCAACAACACAGAAAAATAATTTGTTTTTATTTATTGTACGTTATTTTAACATAATTTATTTTTATAAATTAATCAGATCTTATTTACAATAATTTGTTTAATGTATTTTTCATGACAACGAAATTAAAAGTAGCCCCTCTACAATTGAATAAAGTTTACACCGATATTAATATCATTTTTGCAACCAGTTGCCCTATTGTAACAATATTTGTCGTATATACACAATGATCAAATGATATTCAACATACATGCATATATTCCCATTTATATAGAACATTTTAAATCACTAACAATAACGTATCTATATATTTTTATACACATTCATTATTTTTTAAAAATTATATTAAGGATAAAACAATATGACTGCGCCATTTACGTCTCTATATAATATAATCCTTTTAGAACGTAATCCTTTTGTGCTCATTAAAATATTGATATAAAAATTATTCTAAAATAAATATCTCTATAAAACTTTAATCTGACTAGCTTTTTTATTATTCGGACTGATTGTTATATAATTGCAGTAAAACTGATTCGCAAAATGCAAACTGATTCACGAAATTTCCCCTGAGTGTGTAACTAATTACAAAAATTCAAGTATTAATTTTGTTTTTCTTCACATATACGATTTTGGAAGAATTTTCATCAAAAACCTGGCCAACATATTCATATCCCAAGATAATCACAGTCACGTTTCAATTTTTGTTTAATTAGAAAATTGGTATTCAAAAGCAGAATCGTCAACACTGTACAAAAACTCTATGAATCGTAACTTTGTCCATGTCAATATCATTTTCGATGAAAATATAATAAAATATTTTTGTTATTACGCTGAAAAGCAAATTTTCCTCTGAATAAATCTAATACCCACTAGCGATCACAATTGCGTTTTTTATAACGCGTAATTTTCAATGAACACGTAAATGCGTAAAAGCTAAATCTGAAATCGAAGTTTTCGGAAACCCAGCCAAATCCACGTTTGAGCTTTGCATAGCGTCAACTTCGACATACAATATTGGCTTCAAAATATACACTCTAGTATACTCTCTGATCTTGGATTCAAATTGGTGAAGAGTCGACAAGAGCCCAAGTTTCCCTTAAGTTCATTAAATGTAAAATATACAATACATGTAATTTTCGTTGATCTTATTGACGCTCCTTAGAATTTATATTTCAACTGAACTTGATATTATTTTTACTCGATACCAAACGTGTTTGTTTCTTCGACAGCCAGAAGTAATTTTTCATACAAAATTTCGGGTGTTGGATAAGGCGGTAAATCCAATCTGTTGAAGCATGTATGAGCCCTGAAACAAGCAATATTTAACAATATAAATTTGGTTTTTCTTTCAAATAACCCTCTAAACAGTATATGATAATTTTAAATTATCCAAATATTTACTTTTTTATTTTATAATAATATAGTAACACAATGAACACAAATTCTTACTATTTTGCTTTAACATAACAAACAATTTTGTACTCTATTAGATACATTTTGTAATATGAATTATATTCTTGAATATAATTAGATTTTTCTTAATAAGGTTTTACTAAATCTTATTTACAGACATGGAACATTTTTCCTAAAATAAGATTTCATTTTGAACTAAAGTTTACCTGGGCAAACTGTTGGGCCTTCCCCATTTCTCAATACAAAACTTTCTAGGTCCTGTAGAGCCTCTAAGTGCAGCGAAGCCTTCATAGGGAATACTCGAAGTGCCAGTAACAAACTGAAGAAGCCTCAAGCGTTGCTCATTAGTGAATCTGCTAATGCTCGCCCAAAACCATTCAACAACAGGATGCGCGTCATGGTATCCGCTTCTGTATTCAGTATGTGCCCTCCAATCATTTAAATCAATCTCAGCCGCACCAGCGATTACCAATTCCAATTCGCGAGCGTCGAACACAGATACCAGCCTCGGGTCGACGACTTCATAAAAACCACGAACAAGAGATTCTGTTTGCTCCGCAACGCCACGCTCCAATCTCCAACGTAGCACACGTTCAAGATATTCCTTTTTATTCTTCTCCGTAACCAAAATATTACGTCCTCCAGGTTTCAATTCCCTTTCAGCAACTCGTCCTAAGAGCTCTTCGGTTACCGAAAATGTCAGCTCAAGGGGCTCAATACTGATGTCGCGTTCCTGAAATTGAATGAAATTGTCATTGCAAAATTGCGTTCCCATTTAATGCATCCGAGATTGGCTTGAAAATAAAATAACAAACCTTTATCCACATCAGACTCTGGTGAAATTCCTGGTCTAGACTCTCGAGATCACTCAAGCTAGCTGGGATACGTAGCAATGCTTTATAAAAAGGCCGCGTGAAGAATGCATCAAGCAAATATTGATGTACCAATGCCAAACCTAAAACTCGGCCAGAAAATCTAAACCAGTCGTGATAGTTATCTACAAAAGCTGACATCGGAGATATTTGTACTGTGTAAGTATCGTTTGCTGAGTACTCAAATAGGCCATAATAAGGGTTGAAAAGTTCGCGAGATAAGTGGAAGAAGAATTCTCGAGACGGTCCGCCGTAATCCAGTCCTTCCTCGTGGTCAAAAATAACCACGAGTTTGCCTTTTTGCAAATCTTTCTTCGATACTGCCATTATATCAGTAAATGCGTCTTCCAGTAGGTGCTCTCTTCTTATATGTAATCTAAACAGAGATTTATGAAATGTCTTAGCAAAGACGAGTATACAATTTCAAACTAAGTTAAACAAAATTAAAAAATCATACTTCAACTTTCCGGGTCCTTGACCATAGCCTTTACTTTCCAGCTTACGATAAAACGTTCTAAGTTTCGCTTCGAAATCACGTCGGTATGGTGCTGGAGTTCTAGCAGAAGCTCGAGCTAATCCTGGAGATGCATGCGGACTATTCACTGGTGACCTTCCAACATTTCCAGGAATGTAAGACATGATTTCTTGCTCAAACAAACTGAAACAATTTTATTCTTTAATTATACTTTGAATTATTTTTAAATCTCTTTACAATTCAAAAAATTGTACTCAATTTTCTACGGAAATTTTAAATAGAGACATTACCTTAAAAGCAAAGCCAATGGAACATCATGTCCCCACCTTTGCAACGCGGGCGTCCCCTCAATTCGAATGGTATTAATTTTCTCTGTAAGAGCAATATTTTTTCCCAACACAGCGTGTCTCTCTTTTAAAATATCCATTATATTTGGCTGCCTCAAAAAGGCGACAACTTTGTCGTTATAAGCTATTGGAATATCGGGAACAGAAGTAACCGAAGACTGCTGTGGACGTGGGGGAGGTATCGGGGCTTCATCGTGCAAAATTCGTGGATGTGTTCTGTCAATAGGTAACCTCGGATCGATAAAGGACGTTGACTTCCTTGCATGGCTAATAAAAAATCGCTGCAAATGAAAATGTGGAACACAAAATAATAAATTAGTCATCATTACGATCTTCGTTAAAACTTTTGCATTAACATTTAATAATTCGTCTGGAAAGAAAAAGCTCCATTTTTGAACATGTATAATTGAGCACAAATTGGCAAAATTGTACCTAATTAGATCATACATAATTGCTTAACAAAATACAGATCTAATAGATTTTCATTATTGTAAGATAAATTTAAAATCACGTTTGATCAGACATGGCCAGATATGGAACTTTTTTTTCTGCGACACTTGTCGTTACCTTTCCTGTTCTATCAAGTTTCGATTCATAACCGGATGGTAGATCTTTGGTCGGGTCGGCAAAAAAGTTGAGCAAGTTGACTAAATCCCGATTGTGCTCGTACCGAGAAAACACCGTGGGATCTCGGCGTATCCTTATAATCATGTGCTTCAGAGTTGGGATTCGATTGTAAAGTTCAATAGCCTCAGAATTGGTGTGAAGAACAGTGAAAAAATCACTCCTGGTCAAAAATAGGACCGCAGGCGTTGTAGTAATATCTGCGGTTTCAATGCGAGGTCTTTCAGCGGGGCGTTCGACGCTCTCGGACCCGTTTGCACCGTCTCCAGACGTATTTGGATCACGATCTATATTATCTGGCTGAGAGATGGTACGCCGCACGCTTTGGTACCGTCTGTCCAGTTGCTGTCGACGTAAGTCGCAACCTGTGTTCCTCGACGTAGAACTTGGTCTCTGCCATTGTGTTGTACGATTGATATGATCGATATAAAATACTCGGCCATGACTATCAATTCTTGCCTCCCAAGCTAAAAAAAAATTTCAAATTAATCAAACAAGTTAATTACAATCGATTTGAATCGATGATTCAAGACGAGAAATCTTTCGAGCTATTAAAATCGCACGTGTAATCACAGTTTACTTACAAGGAGGCAGGGGTTCTTCAGAAGTCAAAGACATGTTAGGCGAGGGACAGATGGGCAGCGGTCGAAAAGGCTTCGGACGATGAATCGGTGTGGGTGGACATTCAGAAGAGTTGCTGGCACATCCCGTCTGACGATTCAACGGTCTGTGAGGACTTTGGGAATTCAGCATGGCGAAATTTTTGTTCACAAATGTCCGAGACTGCAAGATCAAAAAGTGTCTGATTAATGAAAACAATTTTTTTTTAACCACAAACCAAATTATTTCAAAGCATTTCATAGGGAAGCAACCTTGATTGCCGGGGCTTCATCGACGTCCACAATTTCAAATTCGAAACAGTCTTCAGGCCAGAGAGGGACTGTTGACATCTTCTGATTAGGTCTTTTAGATCCCGATCTCTCTCTCACGTCCAGAGGGTTCGCGTTTTTTCTGTGCAGCTGTTTATGCAATGCTCGAGGGGGCAGCGGAGGAGGCTCAGGATACATCGCTTCGTATCTGGAATTACTAGACGGTTCACCTCCGGTACTACGCCACAACTGGTAGTACTCTCCACATTCTTGATTTTGTCCTCCTGGTTCTATCGTAGGCTAAAAAAAAAACTCAATAGACAACGTAACATTTTACATTTTCAGGCCATAAATATGACCATGCTAAAACATTGTCAACTAGAATCTTAAATATACGGATACCTGTTGATTTCTACTGCTAAAACGATTAGTAGCTTGTTGCGATTCAGTATCTGAATTACTTCCATCGCTACTATTAGACGTCCCAGGTGCTTCCAGCTCCAGACTCTTCCTGTTTCTCCTCCTCCTTCGTTCCAAGTACCCGTGACTAGTCGACATCTCCAACATCTCCCTGGATATCTGCTCCATCTCCAGTCTATGAGCCTTCTCCACCTCGTAGGAATTAACCATCGGGAGTTTGAACGCACCACTTTGGCTCGACTCGGAATCCTCCGGCTCCAAAAGCTGTAACGGCACGTTGTGCTCCAAATTCGAGCTGCAAGTCGGCACGTAGCTCATGTCGCACTCAGGCTCGGTCTTTGAGCTCGACGGTTTCTGAGAGATACACTCGCTCAGCGGGATCGACATGCTCTCATCATCCATCTCGTAGCTCTTCATCACATAGTTGATCGAACAGGGAAGTTTGTATGGAGTGCTCTTGTTAACTTTTTTAAGCTTGAGGGGACAAGCGGCCCCACAATCGCCGTCCAAGTCTTGCTCCAGGGGAATTTCATCTTGTGTCTGTTGAACGAGAAAGTCTGCATTGGACGAGGAAGCCTCTTCACATCCCGAAGGTCCTGCTTCTGAACTAAAGGCTCCTGATGTTGTCGAGAAACTTAAATTATCCGATTGGAAACTCGATGAGGGCTCTTCGGCGCTGGCAGTGGTGTGGCCGTTCTCCTTTACAGATTCTACATTATCACATGAGCGAGCGGCGTCCACGTTGTTCGAATCGCAGAACGTTTTGTTATCGTTAACTATGTTACTGGTTTCTAAATAATCGGTGCAATTTGTATTGTCACCATTTCTTAAGTCTTCAGTTGTCGAGGTTGCGCTTCTATCTTGACAGTCGACTCCGTTCTCGTTCGACTCCTCTGATAACATTCCTGTTGTTTTTATTTCGGACGGCATCTCGATGATAACCTGGAAAACATTATCATTAAAATATAACAAAACTTGTTGACTTTAAAAGTAAAATATAATCAAATAGAAATCATTTATATAAGATTATATGAAAATAACTTTTAACTAGAAAAGTTGCATTAGATAAAAAAAAATTGTTTCCCTAATTTGTGCAACTTACATTTCTCTTTTCGAGATAAGCATTTGTTTATCATTGCACTATCAAACGCGTTTCATGTTCCATGAAATCGCATGTGCTCCAAAATGTGACAGCTGACCCTGCATGCAAACATTAGAAAGCAGAGAGTCGAGAGAAGTGAAATTTAATTGCAATCTTGTTATTCAAAAAAGTTGCATTGTCAAGAGATGACCGAGGATTTTGTTCATAAATAAAAATAACAATAAATAATAATGAGGAACAATTGGTTTTGTTTTCTCTGAAGGAAGATTTTTTTTTTCATAGTGTTTTAAGAGGCTAAGGAGTGTACAAAAAATTGACGTGCAATAATACATCAGAAGAGGTATACACCTTACCTTACTTTAAAGGTTAGTGTTACATGTTTCTGGAGCGAGTCTTGTTCGTTTGACGGTATCAGACATTCGCTTTGATTTTTATTCTAATTTGCATTGAAACTATGGTCGCTGTTGTTTGCGCTGGGTAGAAAATAAACTACGATGAATGCAAGTTGAAATGATGATTTTGACAGGCGGATGAGCTGCAAGTGATCGAATCTAGGAACTTTTGCGACTTATAACAGCTGCATCTCGTGCCACGGCGTTCATAAAATTCGACCTCATCCCGCAGGTCGCGAGATGGTTTATTCCGAACACGCTTCCTCAAATTCCTAGTTTTTCCAAAACAAAATATAATGACAATTAAAATGAATTCACAGTTTTACAATTACAATTACAACAAAGTAAATGAACAATGATAATATAATAATTGGTGAAAAATCTGTGTCAAAGCTGAATTGGAACTATTTTTCATAAACTGAATTAAAAAAATTGATTCAAAATTGTTTATTAATTTGAATTAATTAACACGATTCTTACATTTTGTTCCAGATTATTTGCTTTCTCTCTCCATTTATGTTCTACCTGAAATAATTGAAAATAGATGACTATAATTATTCATAGCAATAGCAATTAATAAAGATAATTATAACAAAATGCTCATCCAAGTGTTCTTTAATTTTTGTTTTCCTTTTTACTCATTTTGAATCCCACAAAAACATTCACTGTCATAAAAACTGTTCAGTCAAACTTTATTATTAGATATTAGACTAATAAAATCAATAATCAATAAAGTCAAAAAAAAAGTTACAAAAAACAATGTCAGAAACAAAAATGGTCAAACACCTGTCAAATAGTTCAATAGTGGGGGAAACAGAGCAGAGGCACGCACTCACATGAAAACGCGGCTTGTCGCCGCTACTGTCAGCAATGGAGTGATGTCGAATGGGGCGGTGTTCTCTTACTCGAGCTTAGCTGATCACAAATATTCGGACGTAAAAACGGTTAGTTACAAAGCGCGACCTCGGCGGGCCAATTGTCCCTGGCCAAACGGCACTAGTGACACCGTTCCTGAGCGACGTCGACGATGGATTTATACCGAAACATTTCTGCCGCATTCTGGTCACCTGACGTTTGGTTACCCCCGAACACGACGTGGGATGACATCGCGCCGACCCCGGATAACAGATACGCCGACTATAGACACCTCGGTTACCCCATCCCCTTGGCCCTGGTGCTACTCGTCCTCAGATACACCCTTGAAAGGTCACACTTATATCTCTTCTTCAGCTTAAACCCCGCAAACATAACCTCTGCTTATTTTTTTGCGGCCTCTCGAGGACGTTGTTATTTGCACGTGTTTCCATTTTTTGCAACGCAATTTTTTTCTTTACAAAATGCACCATCTTTGCTCCAATTGTATTTTGGAGCAAAGTTGACGTTTGTTTTAATGTGTGTGATTGTTTTTTTTTAGACAACATTGACAGTGTTTTGCAACCTTTGCAAACGGAGAAGTTTGGAAATTTACGTTTCCACTGGTCCGAGCACTGTCTGAATTAAAATTTGGTTTTGCGTTTGAGTTGAATTGTTGAACAATTTCACTTCTTAGACGTTGGCAAATTGATGTCAATTCGTAACAAGAGTGGGATTTCTGGGCTTGTTTTATAACACTTTCTTGAAATCGTTAGAGTCTATCCTTGTTCGCTTGTCCGATGGCTGGAACGTGCTAATGAATAGTTCATTTTCAACTTTTTTTCCTTTTAGAGACAAACATTTTATCAAAGGTAAAATTCAAAAAGGGAATGTTAAAATTCAGAGATTTTTCTTTAGATGTTGAATTAAATTAAGACTTTTAGCTGGCTTGATTGTTTACAAATAATTTATTTTTAGCATAACATTTACCTTTGCTGGTCGATAACGTGAAATCATTCTGATGATACTTGAGGAAACTCGAGACCATTTGTAAAATTCTTTTGTTTAATCTTCTGTATACGGATATGGAAATAATTATTTCAATTGACCTTGATGCCTCGAGGAAAATTTGATTTGACTGTCGAAATAACAAATTAAATTGCAGGATAGTTCATTATCAATATAATTTGAGAGAAACAAAATTATGATTTTTAGGTATTGGTTTGCTCCCATTGGAAAATATCTGGGAATAAAAACAACAAGATCGAAAAGAGCGCAACCCAATCAAATACTTGAAAAAGTTTATAGTAATAAGAAAATAAAACATAAACAGGTAATTATTTCTTGTATGTTTCATAAATCTCGACGTGAACAATTTATTAATTTGATAACATTTATTGATAGACAAAGTTCAACTGACTTTTAAAGATTAAACAAAATTAAACAGTTTTATTTATTATTTTTGTATTGATTCTTAATTGCTGAAATTACAAAACGTTTTTTTTTCTTTATGTGAAACTAAAAAGAATATAAAAGTTCTAAAAGAAATAATAAGTAGTTAAGTTGACATAACATTATTGTTGCTTTTTAACAAACTAGCATATTATTTTCGAGCCGGATTATCGCTTTAGAACTTTAATAATATCATGTCAAGATAAGTTTCATTTGTCAACACATTTTGTTTTGAACAATTTTAAATGTATTTAATACTTGAAATTTATTTTTAACTCGTTGATTTTATCGGTTTGAAAATGATTCACGGATCCCAATGTGGCGACGAATAATGTAATAATTATATATGAATCGGAATCAATTTTATATCATTTGCAGATAACAGCGTTAGCCAAACAATTAGATTGGTCAGAGCGACAAGTCGAACGATGGCTAAGGTTGCGTCGCTCTCAAGACAGACCGTCCACATTAACTAAGTTTTGCGAGAACAGGTAATTTTCTATCAACCAATAAGTTAACACTAGAAATTAAAATTTTTTGTATCTTTCTAATTACAAATTTAGATTAGAGATTGTTATACAATCAAAAAAAAGAACTTGGAAAACATTTATAAAAAATTTGCATAAAATGTACATCAATTTTGATCAAAGAAATAACAAAAAAATGTGATCATGGGTACAATTAAAATTGTGTAATTATCAAATTTATTTAAACATTGTTGAAACAATCATTTCAATAATGTCAAACAATGTTCATTTGTTAACCAAGATGAAATTTTAATTTTCAGTTGGAGGTGTTTGTACTATATCTATTCTTTCGTCTATGGTCTAATCACGCTTTGGCCTAAACCATGGCTATGGGATATTAGGTATTGTTTTTACGATTACCCATACCACCCGGTCGGACGCGATGAATGGTGGTATTACATAATATCCATGGCCTTTTACTGGTCGCTGAGCTTTTCGCAGTTCTTTGACGTCAAGCGAAAAGACTTTTGGCAGATGTTCATTCATCACATAGCAACGCTGACGCTCATGTATTTCTCATGGGTTTGTAATTTAACAAGGATTGGTTCACTCGTATTGTTGGTGCATGACTGTGCCGATATTTTCCTAGAGGTAACTATATTTTGTCACACATTATGTCGTTCATTAACAGAATTAATTAGTAATAATTACATTTAATGGTTTTCAGGCAGCTAAAATGGCTAAATATGCCAACTACCAAAAGGTGTGTGACACGATTTTTGTCATATTTACACTTCTGTGGATTGCCACGCGCATTGGAATTTATCCGTTCTGGATTATACACAGGTAATGATGAAATGACTGTATTTCATTAGCCAGTGTCGTTTATGACTCGAGACTTTATCAAAGGTTTCCGATTATAATTCTAGCAATCAAAGAAAAGTATAGGCTAGGCTTCTTAAAAGCATCAGTATCGATGCCTAGAACTTAATTAATCTAATTATATAAATTGAACTATTCATCGCAAATTTTTATTGAAAGGAAAAAAAAATTAAATAATTGTTTTCTCTTTGTTATTTCAGCACATCCATCACGGCTCCAAAAATATTACCATTATTCCCAGCGTATTACATTTTTAATTCTCTGCTGATTCTGCTATTATTCCTTCACATAATTTGGACGTACTTGATTTTAAAAATAGCATACAACGCTTTAAACGCTGGTCAAGTAAGTCGGAGAAAAATCTTATTTCATTGTCAATAATTTCGCTGTCACTTTAATTTATACACATTTTACATAATAAGCTATTTGCGAATTATCTCACGTTCGTGTTTCAACTGATACAGATGGAAGGCGATATTCGAAGTGACAGCAGCGAAGACGTCTCCGATTCGCCGACTGCATCGTTTACCAATTCAACCAATCACACATCACGAGCGACTCTGAGGCAAAAGCAAAACTAGCAGCGATAGTTAGGATTTAGTCAAACGAAAACCAGCCTATGGTCGCTGAAATGAAATTGCAATGTTGCTTCCACTATTGTATCCTAACCGAATCTATAGATCTCGGCAGTTTCCGATCGAATCACATCTCGTGTAAAAATTGTTACAATCTTTCTTGTACAAGTTGATTGTTAAATTCTGTTAAGTACAATGCGAATGACTCCACACAACAATTTCTCTTTTTTTTCTCGTTCATTTACATTTAAGTTGCTTTAACTAAAGGTTAAAATTAATTTTAAAACGCTGAAATTGTTATTTTGAATTATAAACTTTCACGAGTTGTCAATTATTTTCAATTGTCAATTTTAGTGGTGTATGACGATTGTTTATTACCAATTTAGTTGACAACTTTTTGTACGAAACAATTATTTTTACGATGCAAGTATAAAATTGTTAGCTTTCAAAAAATTGTGTAAAAAATGTGGATAAAAGTGATTGTTGTGAATGATTGACAAAGTATAACTATTGCTGTTACTTATTGAAACTTTGAACATTGCGTGTATCTATTGAAACATTTTTAATTTTTGTTTTTAATTTCTCATTTGATTGATATTACGCTGGAATAGTGCGTGCATTCCTTTGGAATCTCTTTGCGTATATTTGATATAATTGTAGGCAGCAATTACTTTTGTTTAAGTAAGCTTGTATAATCAACTTAAAATTACCAATGAAACTGTCCCTTTTTATAAAATAGTTGGAATCTTTTTTATGCAGAATTGAATTGCTCGATGAATACTTGGAAAATAGTTGACTGAATAGAGAAAACAAACATGAGTGATGCAATAAATAAAAAGTGATCACGGCTTCTCTGTAATTAATAAAATTTAAGTTAACATTTTTGAGGTAGAGTTCAGGCACCTACTTGAGGTTATTGTACTCGAAATTTGTTTCTTTTTTTCTCTCTATTTTGTACGAGTTAGTATTATATTTATACATGGTAATTCCGTTGCACCTAACTTGAATCAGATGTACATTTTTATGAATGAATCCCAACGAACGAACAAAAATGATTACCAATCCAAAGGCCGCGGGCTTAGTCGAAGTGATTGTTCTTAACAATCGTTCCTTGTACTTGAGTGGGTCCCATTCAAATGATTGGGACCAATAAAAATAAGAGAATTCATCTTAACATATAACAACGGTTCAAATGAAACATACATTTTTATAAATATTTTTAATATTGATGCTAACAACTTTGAATGGTACTTTGATACCATGATAAACAGGTTTTGGTAATTTTTACCTGATGTTTTTAAGAATGAGACACAAAATAAATGTACAAGATTCGCGAAATGTCTATCACTGTCAATTTTGCGTATCTTTTATGTATATTTTCGGCTGAAATATTTTTTACACTTTGAAAATTGACTTTTTGCATTATGCTATGAATTTTGATTATGAGTGAATTAGTGACCTTTAATGTGAGGCTATTCATTGCACTATTTTCATTTGTTTTTGTACGTATACAATCACGTATTAGTTGGAAGCATTTTGAAAAATTAAAACCAAAAATAAAAATTCTCGTCTGAACAAATGTTGGATGTGGTGAATGAATCAACTTAATCGCTAACGTTAAATTAGTCACTCTAAAATTTCTGAAAGTATAACAAATTCGTATTGCAAAACGTTGTAAATATTTGTATAAACTGTGAATGTGAAAACTTGGCATTAGTGATCACTAGTCAGTTTTTATATAAAAGTTTTCAATTGCCCTTTTGTATAAAATTAAGTCGTTCTCTTCATTTTCTTTACTAGATTTTAATTCAAGACAACACGCATTGATTAATCAGATAATTCATACGTTTCATTATAGTTTCAAAACTTTGCATTCAACTTTTGATTGTATTATTAGAACTGCTAATAAATTATGTATGCAGTAAATATTGTGGCTGTTAGTTTTTTCACCGTTGACAAATCCCTCGTGGATTGTAAAGTGTATGCGTTTCTGCTGAAACATATATTTAATGGGAGACAGGAACATGACATTATTTTTACTTTCGCGTCAAATGTACAAGTTTTCTGCCAAAATTTAAGATTCGTGTTCATGAACACGCTCGTACATTTTTTATCTCACAAATTTAAAGCGTTTTATAATCAATTTATTATCAAGATTGTATTAATAATAAAAAGATAGAAAAATTTTAACTCTAACAATGATGGGCAGAACATATTATTTTGACACCAATTGAACAAAATGGAAAGTTCACTTTCAACATTTTGGTTCATTATTTAAATTATACTATTCAAGTTAGAATCCGTAGGAATAAATGGCACGCCTAGTTGAACATCCATAAATCAATTACACGAATTTCCGAAACTATTCGTAAAAAGAACGAAGTAGATCACGGAGAACTTCAGGTACAATTGGCCCTGATTGCTTATAAAACCGTACAGTAGCTCTTTAGGTGGCCCAGTTCAATGTTGAATGCAAAAATGGACTTTCCCACAAATCATCCCAAACGTTTCATATTAGAGTTAATTTTATTGATCCCTTAGACTACCTAACCCTTTGCTTGTTATTTTTGCACTCCGCTTCTTAGTTTGATATTCGAGATTCAATTAAGAAACGAAATCAATAGAATATAATTAAGAAACCTTCAAAAATTAATTGTGCAAACAAAATGTATTTTAAGTTGTAAAAAAACCTTTATATCCAAGCTCAAGAATTTATTTCAATGTTTTAACTAAGTTAGATAGAAATAAGTTTATCAACAAGCAGTATAACATTTAATTGAAAATGAAAACTAACTTTTTGCAGCTCTTCAAGTTTCTTCAATTTTCTTTCTTCTCAAGATTCATCCTTCAATAATAATTGTGTTCTTATAATTACCTAAAACTTCCTAGTTTTTGTCTTTTTTCAAACGCGGAAATATAAAAAGAAATGACAAGCAAATTTTCGTCTTTGATTCATTACTCCTCAAGAGTCAATTAATTTTCCAAACGTTAAATCTAAAATAAAGTAAACGAAAATTAAAACAAAAACCATTACAAAAAGAAGTTGATTCGTTTTATTAATTAATTTAATAATTTACATTTGATAGCTTAAAATTAAATTTATCATTACATCCGAGAGTTTAGTAACACGTATTACTAGAAGGAACAAAAAGTTCTCGTCGGGTTATTAACCGGAGTGAGTCCAGTACCGCCTTCCATCATTGACTCAAAATTTAATTTGATTCCATCGGATGGTGTGGCGATGTCCGGTTCGATCGATTCAGGTACTGATTTCATGAACGCCGGAGTTTCCACGGTCTTGTACCCCTCAGAATTTTTGTTGCTGTTATTATCGTTGCTGAAACTTGTTTCACCAATGGCTAGGAAGGTTGGTCGTCTTGGTTTGCTGGGACTGAGAGAAGATTCGTATTTGTCTTCAGTAACTGCAACACTATTACTGAGGCTGTAGATGCGGTCGTTGCTGATATTATTGCTGGGGTCGATGTAAGCAATGTTGCTGAATCTTTTGCTGTTTAAAGGCCCGTTGCTGATGCTATATACATTACTGGTAACATTGTTACTGCCATGACACGAACTGTTGCTAAGGCTGTTGCTAGGACTGTTGCTGGGTGCATTGCTGATATTGCTGACAACGTTGCTGAAGCTATTGCTGGGACTGCTGGATCCATTACTGATAAAAGTTTTATTGGAATTATGGCACGAACCGTTGCTAGGAATGTTGCTGGGATTGTCGTTCGAATTAGTATGAGCAACGTTGCTGAAGACGTTGGTTGGATTGTTGCTGGGAACGTGGCTGAACTTGTTGCGAGAGATGCTACTGGTGCTATTGCTGGAACTATTGCAAGGACTTTGATTGGTTATCCTGACTTCCGAATTTTGACAGAAAATATGATGCTCCTGTAAAAGTTTTGATAGTTCTTGACTAGTGTTTAATAAACGATTCATCTCGTCCATTAAATCCTGCTTTTTTTGCTCTTCAGATTTAGCCTCCTGGAAAAAATAATGATGTCAATAAAGAATTTGGAAAAAAAATTGCTGAATGTAAATTTGTATGATTATCAATTTTTTTTCATTGCTCACTTGAGTTAAAACACTCGTACGTTCCAACACTCTTTTTCGGATCTTCGCAGCAGCGGATCTGTTTCTTGCTCTTTTGATACCTCGATACTCCTCAATATCTTCTTCAGACATGGCAGAAAGTTTTTTTGATGATTTTCGACCACCCATTTTTTGATCTGTAAAAATGATTTAATTGTATGATGATTAAAATTATTATGTATGATATAGAAAAAAAAAAACTTTTTGTTTTCAATATTGAAAATTGAAAATGACATTTTAAGTTGATATAAATGAAAGAAAAACCTAAATTACCATTCCAATATTACTCGACTGTGAAATTAATTTCAAATAAAAACAGATACATTTGAAAAACACAAACACTTTGGATCACGTGGAACTTCTCTGCTCAAGATTTCACGACAAATGTGCGCCTGGTTCAGTGCACTAAGTATTTCAAGAATTTTTTTTACGGTTTTTCATTACTTGAAAAAAGCCTCGTTCGAGTCTAAACTGAACATCTATTGGCTAAATAATTCGTACGTCAAAGAAGGATTGGTTGGAGAAAAAAAAGGGACAAATATAACAACTCGCTTTCAGCTACCTGAGTCTAAACAATTGTTTTGGATCCCTGTCAAATACAGGTCGTTTGCCAGAAAACGTTGGGTAAATGTTGAAACCATTCTTTACAGAATTGATAATCTCTTTTATAATACTCACTTAAGAGCATTAAAAAAATTACGATTCAAAATAATCCTTATCATTTTTAATTGTTTCTTCTAACTTAATCCTATTTTTTTTAAGCGAGTATTGAAATTGTTAAGTTAATCCTGATGTTGTTTATTGTTTTAAATGCTCATTTCAATTCAAAAAATGCAGCCTCGCATTTCAGTTTACCTGGTACGAAAAACAAAATTTAATTAGAATAATAGCTCACCTATAATAGCATCCTTTTCTGTAACTTTTAATATTTATTTCAAAGTCTTGAAATTTCGTATGAAATTTGAAGAAAATTTCATAACATTTATTTGAATTTTTAATAATTTGCTAGACATCAATTTTTGTTCACGTTGTTTAGACATTTTTTACTGTTACTAGTTTTGCGACGTTCATGGATGTACAGCTTCTAAAAGTTGCACATTCGATGTTTCCAACAGATACATATCTTACGTTTCACGTATCCTCAATAATTTCCACCAGTTTAGCTAAATTAGAAAGAGTTAATCATGCAGGCAGAAGAAGTGGGCAGTCGAAAGGTTTATCTTTAAAGACACCTTCACCTTACACCTACCTACGTTTACATTATCACGCTCTGATCAAACTCAAAGATTTTTGTTTTTCTACAATTCAGAAAAAAAAACAACTATTTAAATTCCTTTTTACATCAAATTTTATATTATATCTCAACTTAACTATTTCTCTTGTAAAAAAACAATGTTTATCTGACGAATACGAATGATAGAAATGTATGTCACTTATATATGGGACATACACACTTGTATATATGAACATATACATTACATATATGACACATTTGTGTTCTCATATATATTAAAAATTTCATTGAACATATATTACATATATATCACAAATAAGTTTATATCTGTAAACATATGTGGCATATATGATAGCACATATCTGACATATGTTTAATTTTACAAAGACTTTATATTAAAACTCCAAATTTTCCAAGTTACTTTAACTTTCGTTTCTTTCAATTTGGGCTTATTATTTAGGCTCAAATTTTTGTAACTTCGAACCCATTCATTGATGATTCACCGGAGCATTAAGTGATCATAAACTGGTCTCAGATGGCAGCACGAATTGGAATTGCAGCGCGCGACGCTCCATAGCGTATATCCCCTGGTTTTAACACACGATGCTCAACGGTCTCGGGTATTGGTGTGGGATTTTGCGACTGTGTGAAACAGGAGAGCGGGGCAGCCGCAACGCGCGAGCTCGCAGTGCCTCGCTGCCCGAACCAGTCGCAACTCGGATTGTCTTCCGCGGTGAACCTGGTGCGGCTCACGGTCAGTATCTCCGCTGTCAAACTCGCTTGACAAGTTGGCAGTTCAAGCCTGCTGACAACTCACATCACTGCCAGTTTAAAAAAAAAACTCAATCTTAATGCAGGTGTTTTTGGCAAGCCCTGAAAAAAAAAGCATTTTTTTTTCGTGTCACCGGCAATAAAATCAATGCGCGTTTTCGGGGCGCGAATTTAAATCCGAGGAGGACGGTTTACCAAACGGCTTGATAAACCGGGTGTACCAGTGTGTCCAAATGTGCGTCTGTGTTTTTTTCGTTTTCTTCTTCTTCTGTTCCTGATAACTGAGCATAATCTAATCGCTGAAAATAAATGACACTTTTTGAGCGAAACTGAGCCCCACAGTCAAGGCCTGTCAATCTTCTTTCAGCGATTCAGCTTTTTGCTGCTCGATTTTTGTTCCCGCTCTCTATTCTCGAGGACCATCAGCTGTTTCTTGCGCCGAGCATTGTACGACTCAAGCACAATCAACGACTTTGACAGCTCTTGATCACAATTTGGCAGATGCTCCAGTGGCCGTATCATAATTGGAAATAAGCTGTCGAACGTTCCTATTCATCAATTCCAAACAATAGCACCGAATCTCGTGCCCAAACTCAAGTACAATTTCAACTTGTTGTCCAAGCTTTTTTGCAACTTTTCATTCTTATTCCTACAAGGTTTCTTTGATAAAAGTCAAATTTTTTTTTGGCATCACTAATTAATTCCACAGATCTGTTTTGAATCATACATTTTGGAGCAGTTTTTTTTACTGTAACTGAAATTAGACAAGTTGGAGATAATCATTGATACAATTTTTTTTTGCTGACGCTAAATTTGCGAGTGCAAAATGACAAAGGTTTATGTGCGCGAAGCGTCTTGGAAGTACCATTGTATTTTGTCAGCTTAATGAGGCGTTTTGATTCTTAATTTGTACGATGCCAAGCTAGCAATTTTCTTCGTTGTTTGTTGAGATTTGTGTCAAACGTTATTACATCACGTGAGAATCCGAGAATCGGGTTAAGAACGCGAGTCAAAACATGGATGTTGTTTTCTGATAATGCTCCAAAACAAATCACGTATGTAAAACTTGCTCTAATGAAGATGATCTTGTTTTGTCTATATTTATCAGTAGACTGATGATATATTGTTTATATATGTTAAACTATTTTTCGTATCTGGACAATATGTTATTAATACTTTCAAAATATATGAAATAAAATTCATACATAAGCCATGTGTAGATAATATATGAACATTTTTACTAGAGATATATATTTACATGATTTCAAAATTCTATTGAAATACACGCTCGTTAACACATGACAGGAACGATTGTTATTTTTACTAGAATTATTAAATCAGTTCAACACCAAACAGATTATTTGTTCTTTCATGTTTTTCAACTTTCATTATTTCCAACCGTTCGAATTCACTTTTCACTTATTCAATATTTGCATTTCAAAATTAAAATCGAATAGAGATATGGATTTCGTACTCAATTCAAGATTGTGAAAGAAAAAAAAAGTTTCCTTTTAGTTTGTCCAACTAGTCAATAACAATTATATAAATGATTTTCATTTCAGCATCATCATCAGCGTCTAATCGTAAAAGACTGTAATATAAATTATTGATCAAAAAGCCGCTGAAGCAAAAAGACCGTATCTCGCCAATTATTCATAATCAACAGAATCACATGACCGTTTCGCAACAGCTTTTATTGTTCCCCATCAAACGAACCGGAGAAAGTGTAAAATCGCGCATCATTTTTCCATAAGATTAAAAACACAAAGTGTATACAATTATTAGCACGTAAATACACAAGCCAAATCGTTCCTTAAAGGCGATTCATTACGTGAAATACATTCGTTATAGCAAACTTCACCTTTTTAAAGCTTGTTAAGAAAATTACAATCTCGATGGTATTAAATTTTATTCCAAAAATTGGACCCCTGTTCCGGTCGAAAATCACGTAACGATCTCTTCCGGACTCGTTATGAGCAATTATTTAAACTTACGCAATTTCTCATCTGACCATATATATAATTATTTATAATCAGCTTCCAAATCAATTTGGCGTTATTGTTTCGTGAAAAGTTTGCATTTCTACCGGATGAACGTTATCACACATACGCAAGATAAAAAACTGATCTGACCATTTTGTTGAACTTTTTCTTTTTTAATTAAAAAAAAAACCAAATTGACATGATTTTTTTGGTGCTGCATAAAAAGTGGCTTGCATCAATGTCAAATTGAAAGTTTCGACATATACTGACTGTTGATCTGAGCATTTTGCATGCCGCGCGATTAATTTAGAGTTATCGGCGCGCTCGTGACAGTAATCATGTGGATTTATCAATCAAAGATATGCAGCGTAATTCTGTTACTGGTATGAATAGTCAAATTTTATTTCAGAATTCTCGCAAATATAATGATGACTCGGAAGATGGAGTCAAAAAAATATACAGTTGTTTTGGTCAAAGTTCTTGAAATTACAATTTTAATATTCACTTTTTTTGTTTCGTCGCCAGTTCAAGGTGCAAGAAAAGATTTTCAACTGTCGCAATACTTTTTGAATAAATTTTTAAATCATGAATAAATGTCAAAATCATCTTTCGGGCGAATTTCTGCAACATACAAAGTAGATTCATTTATTATTTCATCTGGATGCAATTAAATTTCATTCTTACTGAAATTGTAAAACGAATTCTCTCTTTGAATATCATAAACTTGTTTTTTTTTCTTCTAAAAAGTTGCTAGATTACGTTCAAAAGTGTTACAATTAGCTAATACAATTTGTTTGTTATTCCATCTATATCGGTGTTTTCCTTTTTTTTTCCACAAATTTTTCACACTATTACGTGACGTCATGTGATATGTTGGAACGCATTACTGAAATTGATGACGATAATTCAAACCGGATTCCACAGAATTTTAATGAAATTTCATCAATTTCGTGACGTAATTATTTGTAAGCATCAAATTAGCTAATTCTGCTAGATCACTCATAACTTCGTTTTTTATCACAATCTTTTGTTTGGAAAAATACAACATTGAATTTTTATACTTTAGTCATGTTTAATCGTCAGAAAATAAAGATTTCCGCATTGACATATAAAAAATATATCTATAAGATGTACGTTTGTATCTATAACTTAGATATGAACATATATGCGACATATATGCCTGCATATAAGTGTCAATTATTTTTCAGACACATATGTTTCTATCTATGTCAAATATAAGTTTATTTTTACTTTGGTTTCATGTTCAATTATGCTCAATTAATTAATCAATGATTAAGTTCCAGACTGATAAGATTTGTACTAATTTTGAGATCACTTTTTAATAAGGTAACCAGAAAGGACTCAAATTTGTTATAGCTTAACTTTGCAAATATATTGTATTATGAAAAAACTAAAGTACAATAAAAAAACGTAAGATAACTTGACAAACTTGGTATTATACACGACGTACATATCTTGTTTATGTAATTTCATTGATAGGGACGTAATAAATTGATTTCCACTTCGGTTTCGTTCATCTTGTTTGCCTCGGACGATCTCATTTAATCGTATGCTAATGATTTTGAACAGTGGAATTCGTTTAATTTCAAAAACCTGTTGAACGTTGCGAAACACATGAGTTTTTTAAGGTGTAACATTGACCTCTACCTTGAGACGCTGACGCTCACGAGTATTGGAACCGTGCCTCATGAAGATATATTAAAAATGAGAACTGTCCTCCTCGTCGCCTTTCTTTTGTGATTCTCGGTTGAATGAATTATGCAAGATCAAAAGATGGTTTCAATCAATGTCCAGTCCCACACAAAATGAACAAAAAAAATATATATATGGCTGCATAAATGGTGTCATATATGTCACATGTATGCAGCCATTTATATAGTTGCATCTATAGTTGCATTTAAGCGCCATCTATAGAATTTCATTTTGTAATTGATTGCAATTTATCAAAAGTACTCCACATTTTATTATTTCTTTTTTGTGACTGTAAAATCTCAACCAAAAGTTTATCCATCACGATTGCAAAAATTTGCAAAATAAAGATTCATCTAATTTAGCATTATGTAAAAGATCATGTCTATTTTCTGAGATTCATAATGTTCGCCAGTGTGATTAGTCAGTAAATTTTTCATTACGCTTATTACATATGCTTCCCACAATTCAATTTCCTCGTGCATTTACGATGCGGGTCGACGTGCACATGTACTCATTCTGATAAAAATCACTTCATTCATTAGTTTTACGCCGATGTGACTGTTCGTTTGTCATTTGCTGCAACAACAACAAATACATTAACAATTCGTATATTTCTGTCTTGCAATTAACTTTGTACGTTCTATCTAAATGAAAATATATTTTTTTTCGCCAATTGTAGTTCATAAAATATTTATAAATTTTTTTTTATTACTACCTGTCTACCTGTATGGTCTAGCTTTGAATTTTAAAATGGGGTGATCTTGCCTGTTTTGTATAGTTTAATAAACGATCACCTTAAAAGGTGTTAGTGGGATTGTGGTCTTTCACAATTTTCAGAACAATTATTGATGGATGCACTAAGTAGCGTTAAATTAAACACAATTGTTTAAAGCTTTGAATTAAAAAAAGTGCTCCTTTAACATAATTCTTTAACGTTTTAATTTTTCTCTTTTACATCGCTTTTTTATAACGCTTAAAAAATTTGTTTTAAAGTTTTTTTTTTCTAGAAGATGGTGTTATGTTTTACGAATTTTATACCGGCACTAAGATTGTACCTGCGAATATTATGGCATGTTTTTCATGATCCACAAATTGCTAAGAGAAAAGAGAGCTGCCCGGTTTTGTCGCATCTTTGTTAACTGGCTCAAGTGTAGAAGACCTAAGACACTCGTAGAGACATATTTATACCACACCAGTGTAACAAACTTAACGTGGCAAGTTATCCGGAACACTCGCGCGGAGAATAGATTCGTAAATTCTACATGACAACTAAATTTTATCACAGTAAAATCAAATTTAACTTGGCGCACAAATTATTTGAACAAATATTTTATAAGTATTATTATATTTTTTTGTATGTTACAAGGATGAAACTGATGACGGTATTTGAGTTCAAAGAAATGTTCGATGCACATTCATGCGAACAATCAATTTAAAACCGAGTCTGCAAATTTTCATTAGAGCTTTGAAAACACACACTGTGATAAGCTTTCATTGGACGAACAATATTTTTCTGTATTAACGTTTGGCAAAATGAATTGAACGACATTGACAAATCATTAGTCGAAAGAAAAATTGGAAAACATATTTTTGCTTGTTCAGAAAGAAAATATATCTTTGAAACTTTCAATTTCTATCTCTAATGTTTTTTCTTATCACAATAAAGTTTTCTATAAATATTTCAAAGAACTCAAACATCTTGTGCAATTTAAAAAGGTATTAAAAAAAATCTTTAATTACAAGCAGACGTGTGTAAACATAAATAAAAAATTACACTTTACATGTAAACTTTTCATCGTGAGAAATTACAATTATTTCAAAATATGTTTCATGAATCATTCATCGAACGACACTTGACGAATAATGAGATACTCACAAAGTTGACTGCGCAAACATGTTTTGTGAACGATTATTAACATATATACTAAAATAGGTAAAAAATATGCAAACTATTGGCTCTTTTTGTTGCCGAAGACAATTTTCTTTCTTTTTCTACCAACATTTTTTGTCCAATTCACGTGTATGTGCATTTTTTAAAAAAAAAGAAAATACACCATTGCAATTTAACAATTCAGATTGTGAGATAAGTCGATTTTGCCGTGGTCGCGTTAATTTCTGATTAACTTGTTTTGCAATTTGCAATCCAACAAGATTTATTTGACATCGTTACCTCTAACTAACAATTAAATTTTAATCGCACTTAAATTTGTCGAAAAATATAGTCGCATAAATTCGTACAAACCGAATAAGAATTTGAAACCGTTTCTATAATTGGTGTATACTTTTTCCAACCGAAAGCGATATGTTCTTAATTGAAAAGTGCAAAAGAATGGTGTGCTGATTCAATCAAGATCATCGCGCTCAGTGCTTCAAGATTTGATTCCGTCTAAACAAATCAGACTCAATTTATGGTCCTATCAACTTCACCACTCTCTATCCCGCGGTTTTTAATCTGTACGAAAGAAAGTGAGTTTTATCTTATCAAAATTAATAACACAAACTTGAAAAAATTATGCAAAAGTATTCCAATTGATAACAAAAACTAAAAAAAAAATGAAACAAAAAGAAGAAAATAATGTTCCAACAAGTAATAGTTTTTTGAATCTTAAAAATTTTACATGACATTTTTTATTCAGAATGACGTTAAATGTTCGAATTCAAATTTCAGGGCCAAGGAGAGCAGTGCGAAGTGAGTGGAAGAACAAACAAGAGGGCTTAGATAAATGAATTTGTTATCATGGAGGAGGACACCCGACCATCGCGTTCGAGTTCAGTGCTCGAGGAGACATTTTATACGACGTCGAAGAAGAACACGTATTACCGCGTGAAGCTCAGCGAAAAGGGCCTAAGTTTGCAAAAAGAGAGCAACGGCTCGACGAAAACCGAGACCATCAACCTGCGGGACATCACCGGCTGCAGGTGTCTCCGGTCTAAGAAGCGATCCGGCGGCAGCTGCGCCTGTCGGCCAGGGGCCCTCAAGCCCCAACCACGACTTGTCGAGTCGACGGAGGTGATCCAACCCTTCGAGGCATACGACTCGTCGGCGTACCTGTACATTTATGCGTACACGATGAAAAAAGCTCGAGTCAAGGGTGCCGCGAGACGCGAGAGAACAACCATCACTCTGCGATTCCGCAGCTTCGACAAGTATGAGGATAATCTCAGAGAAGCTAGCAAGTGGCGACTTGCGATCAAGTGCTTCATCTCAAACACGCCTCTTCCAAAGACCCTTGTTAGCCCTTCACATAACAATTTAGATACCCTGATGGCAGGTGAGTTAACGTTCTCTCATCCTGTATCCATTTTTATAAACAACTTTTTCATCTCAAACAATCAGATGGGAATAATGAAAATGTGCAGGCAAATAAATTTTATTCGTTTCAGTCTCTGCTGTGACGTACAACCGCGTCTTGAAAAATGTGTTAAGAAGTTGAAATTGCGCTTAAATTGGAGCTCACACGTTTAGGAGTACAAAAGAATGAAGTCATGCTAAAGTCATATTCTTAGGCGTCAAGTGTATCGTAATTAAATCTTGCTTGTTTGTCGTCGAGTCAAATTTATAATGCGCTGCTTTATGTGGGAGTGTTGGATTGATGTCGGTTCCAAAACGGTCTTAAAAGTAGACGTTACGTAGAGGTGACAATATGAACTGCGTTTCTTGAGATGGAAAAAGTAATGCTGATCTGAAATTACATCCAGTGATAAATCATTTTAAAATCATATTTTCTCAAGTTGGATGTAAAAAAAGACTTCCTGTCGACTGGATATTTATTTTATAATTTTTCATGCGGGTTTATTAGTGACGATGATTTGCCGTTCTTTGGCCTCCATTTGAACAGTTTCTAATTATTAATAAATTATTTGAGATGTTCAATTTATTAAAAAATAATCGTCCGTACAAAATGAGTTCTAATATTTTCTCTGGCTGTTCCTAATTACAATGTATTGATTTTGAAACATTTTTACTATTTTTTGTTCTATCTCATACTTGAGAAGAATTTTCCCTTGCCATTGTTGTAGTATAAAAAATAAAAGATAAAAAACTGAAAGTGCATGGAAATATCTTGCATGCAATTTTATCTCAGATAAAGGGAAGATAAACAATGCAAGTGAATGAACTTGAACTCTCGTCGGTGTGATAAAATTTTCACTAAGGTAGAATAAAAAGAAAGATTTAGAGAGCCAGTATTCCGAACCGGTCACGAGTTATGTAAGATATGAACAAATGCTGATAACCCACTCGCGTTTATCTTGCAATAACAAAATTAAAGTGAAAACTCAACATTAATGCATAAAATATATCCGGACACAAATAAAAGATGAAATTCATAACTTATTTAGCACAAAATCGTTCTCGAAACAGATTTTACAGCGGTTAACTATAAATTTTTAATTTTCCATCACAATTTTTTTTTTACCAAAGATACATTTCTTTGCCATTTTCTGACAATAAGTAATGTTGTTTAATGTTAATTGTATTAATTTTTCATTGATTTTAACGTTTTATTTTTATTCTTGTGTTCGTTGATCCTAATTTGAAAAAAAAAAATTTTTTTAAATAATAAGAAAAGAGAAAATGAATTAATTTTGAATTCTTTCTATGGCTCAGTATAGGTTTGGAGTCAAACGGTGTCATGGCTGCAGAAAAGTCTGTTTAAGTGGTCATGTTTATGCAGAGATTATTTTGCCATAAATTGAACAACTATGACCAATGGCATAAATAAGCAATAAGAAATGCACGATCTTGAACTAGCATTACATAATTCATTGAAAATGGGAAAACGAATGTCTCGCTGGACTTCAATTGTATTCTTCGTTTTTTTTCTTATTTTTAAGTCGTATTGCAATGTTAGTTATAATTATTGGCAAAAATTCGTCGAGCGAAAACAATGGAGACAGAAATGAGAAACTTTTTATTGCTTTAATCGTTTTGACTTTGAGCTGGACAAGATGATGTGAATCGTCGTGAAGAATAGCTGTAGTTCAAGTTTTGCGTTTAAGGTGAAAAAAATTAGGTTTAAATGTGTCATGTTGCAACGAGGGAATGTTTAAGAGCATACCAATTTGGTCAGGATCGAGAACAAATATAAATGAATTTTACAGAAAAGAACATTCCAAATCGTTCGATTTAGTTCAGACGTTTAATTTAAAATTTACATTTACAAATTCAAAATACATTTATCAAAAGAAACTTTTTTTCTTCTCTTTTTTTTTCCCCCAAGTTTCATAATATTTTTTATGATTTTGCCTCACGAATATTAATGAGCAGAAAAATATTTTTCGTTCATCATGATAATAGCCTGTTTTCAATTTTTTTGCAATCTTGGTTCCATTAAGATGAATATCTTCAAAGCAAAAACTTGAAAAGGTTATTGTCAGAATCAGTAAAGATCAGCGAGTAACAAAGAAAAATTTATTGTTAATTTATTGATAACTCTACTATAATTCTTCTGTGTATTTTTTAACTATCTAATTTTACATGTCACTAATGACTACAGTTGTCCAATTGGTTAATTAATTATTGAAATAATTAGCATAGCCGAAAAACCGTTTTCCTCAACTACATTTTTGCAACCTGCAAATTAAAAAACGTTTAATTATCCTTTGATGAAAAAAAAAACAATTTATTCAAATACGTGTGTATTTGAATTTCTTAATTTGTTGCCTAGTTAATTTGTTTCTTCAATAAAAAAAACTTGCTTCTTCAGTTCCTAAAGTCCAATCATTAATTTGCACGCATGTGGTTTTGCCAGAAACATTAAGCGCGTTAATAACTTTTTTTTTCCAAGAACTTTCATGGATGCGAATCATTTCATCGAAAATCATTTACAAAATATCTCAACCATGTCGAATCGATTTTCCTTTATGACAAATTATCTTTTCTTGAATAAAAATTATACAAATTTATCAACAAGATTAATTTGTTCTAATGAAAAAATTTCTTTTAAATATAAATTTTAAAATAAAAATGTGCAAAATGTTGTTTCAGCATTTCCAAACGAGAACAAAAAGTTGTTAATTTTATTGAATCCGAAGTCCGGACAAGGCAGAGCGCGTGAAACCTTCCAAAGGCGAATCCACCCGATTTTGATGGAAGCGGAAAAACCTTATGACTTTCACATAACAAAACACTCGAACTACGCTCGTGATTTTGTACGTTGCAAGGACATTTATCAATGGAGCGGTATATTGGTCGTTGGCGGTGATGGCATCTTTTTTGAGGTCATCAATGGACTATTTCAAAGGCCTGACTGGGACAAAGCCTTGAAAGAATTGCCTCTCGGAGTTATCCCCTGCGGTTCCGGAAATGGGCTCGCTAAATCTATCGCCTGTGCCAGCCAGTATGCGCTCCTTATTAATTTGTTTCTAACTTCATTTTGATATTTTCTTTATACTTTTATTATCATCTTTTGTTCTACCATCAAATGGATTCCAATTTACTTCATAACAGTTGTATCTTTTTTTTTACAAGTCTTCGTAATACTTTAGTCTACTTTACTTTTTCCCCCATAACTGAAATAATAAATCAATAAATTGTTGTTTCAATTTGTTTCTTGTACATTACAGAGAACCGTACGACCACAATCCAGTTTTGATAAGCTCCCTAGCAGCGGTCAAGTGGAAGAGAGCACCGATAGATCTAGTACGCGTGGAGACGAGGAATCAAATATTGTTCTCCTTTCTCTCGGTCGGTTGGGGCCTCCTATCAGATATTGACATCGAGAGTGAAAGTCTGCGAGCAATCGGGGGTCAAAGGTTCACCGTGTGGAGCTTAGCGCGACTCATTGGACTGCGCACATATAAGGGCAAGGTGTCCTATTTGCCTTGCGACAAGTACACCGTCGAGAACAGCATCAATGGAGACATGTATCAAAAGGATAGCTGCGATTATTCAAAAATAGCACATTCCCGAAGCTATGACGATGAGCTAGACCGGTAATTAAATTGACGAGTAATAAACTCCCCTTCCGCTCAATCAAGTTTATGTACCATTTTCATTCATTCGTTCCATTTTTCTGGTTTGTTTCGTTTTTTTTTTTTTTTGAATTTTAAATATAGTTTTATAGTCTAGTCTGAGTTTAGTTTAAGTTTAAAAGTTTGAACTGATGGTTATTTTGCATTTTAGATATGGTGATATTCGAGAATCAAAAAGTTATCACGACGTGGTCGACGACGGGCACGTTTTAAATGATGTGTTCAATGACGTAGAAGAGAGCGAATTAACGACTGACGCACTGGCCCTGGAAACTGAAGACTACATTAGGGGTCGACTGGATAGTTTTTATTCAGCAACTTCAAAAAAGTCGACATACTTCAGCACTGGTTCAGTATCCAGTTATCACAGCTTTGAGGATATCGATAAATCGGATGATAGTAATTGATTAAAATTTTCAGTACCCTTTTTTTGTAAATTTTTTGTTCGTTTGATGCTTTGCTTTGTTGGACGTAATTTTGTTTCGTAGCTGTAGTGGTGTTTATGTTCTATTGTTTTGCACGCAGGCCCTTCTATCTTTAACTCAATCCCTTTTTTTTTGTTTCTTAGTTGTTTTAGACTGGGCATCTTTTCATTTTGCAAACTACTATTATACGTTTTCGAATAACTCATTTCTTTATTTGTGAAAAACATGACAATTATTGATCAATTTTCATCAATCTTTTCTTTTTTTAGGCCTTGATAATGGCATCGGTAGTCGAGTTGTGTATGGACCTCCTTCATCACTTCCAGCCTTAACGGCTCAACTTCCTAATTCCTGGACACAAATTGATGGTAAACTTGTACATCTTTTTATTTCTCATTTGTATGATTATATTTTTCTTAGTTACAATTTGAATTGATTGAAAATTTGACAAATGTTTACAGGCGAATTTGTGATGGTCCATGCAGCATACCAAACGCACTTGGGGCAGGATTGTTATTTTGCTCCAAGAGCACGATTAGACGATGGTATTATCTGGTTGCTCATTATAAAAGCTGGTATAACTCGAGCTAACTTATTCCAGGTACGAATTTCATAACTAAAATTTTTGGGTGTTTAGAATACGTGAAGTAACTTTGAAATGATGATTCAAATTTTGTTTCAGTTCCTATTGAACTTAAGTACAGGTGGACATCTAAGTACTCCCGGTGTTGATATGATCCCAGTCAAAGCATTCCGAATAGAGCCTGCAGAAAGTTCTATCGGTCACATGACTGTTGACGGAGAAAAAGTGGATTACGGGCCGCTCCAAGCCGAAGTCTTTCCTTCGCTCGCGCAAGTCATGTGTCCTTGACGCAAATCCTAATTTTTACGTTAGCGAGTAACTTTTCATATGAAAAGAGAATGTTTAGCGTGATTTTTGAGTCAACTTGATGCTTTTCACGTTTAGATCGAACCGAGTCCAATAACAGATACAAACCAATGAAAACTACAAAAAAAATCGCAATATTTCATGTTTTGTAGATAATCAAAAACTGCATTTAATGAGCGTTCTAATTACTTGCAGTCCGAGGTGAATCGACTTATGTTTTTATAACAAAAAAAAGGGAAAGGTTTTTGTTTGCGTACAAAATGATTCGCGCCAACGAAGAGAATGTAATTATAGAAATTTAGAGACCAAATCAAAACGTACATCGTTACAAAACAGGAAAGTAATAAATTCCTCTTTTGTTATGCGAAAAAAAAATTTATTGCGTCGCAAAAAATTGTGATTATAGATATTTATCGATAGCCTCTTAATAGGTTGAATAAAAATGACAAATATAAAATAGTATTAATGATCGTGAAAATGTATATAGTGGGGGATCATAAGAACGATTAGTTGCAAACGATTATACGTCCAAAAAATGGTTTTTACCCGAGCTTTGAACGTCCATTTGTGTTCAGAGCTTCCCGAGGTCAAATGTGTTCGAATCAAATTTTGTATGGACATACACTTTGTACCTCAGCGGAGTTATTTTTTTACAATGCGTTTGGCGTGTTACGTGAAGGCATAATAAAAACATCGTGCACCGTTTTTCAGTATATGTTTTTTTTTATTAATCAAATTTGTTCTTTTCGCACAAATGAAAAAGTACGTAAGCATTGTTACATTTTAAATTTATATTCCTGCACAGCTATGTACAAAGAATGTGAAAATTATTTCAAGATCCATTATATACATTGTCGAATAAAATTCGATCAAAGTTATTTGAACGTGAGTGATTATTATCTATGGTAACATGAAAATAAAACTAAAACGATACCTACGAACGTACGGAGCTCGCTAACAAAATATTATTCGTACATCACGATTAATTTTCACTTGACATGTTGACAAGCATTACAAAAATTTTATTTATGCATACAACCAGGATATAAGGATTGCACCTCGCATGGGTGGTGCGGCATTCTCACAGGATCGATGAAGCAGTAGACATGACAGTAGTTTATACAAGCGCAGTTTTCTTTTATTCAGTTTGCAAAGAATAGAAATTGCGCATAGTCTAAAACAAGTATAAATACTTCTTGAAATCACCTACTAAAACTTCGATTTAGTTCCTTAACAGTTTCTTATTCAACAAACAAAACAAAACAAAACGAAACAAAAATTTCTATGTGTTACAAACGATTTAGCTTATGTAAATTAATTTCTTTTCTTTGCAATTCAAAAATGTTTGCTTTATGGTAAAGCTGCCATCACTAGACTGATGCTAAGAATCGAATGTGCTGATAAAAAATTTTATGACAAATTCAAGGCTTCGATACTGCTCAACAGAGTGCGAACTTCATCATGAACTTCGACGGTTTTGCTTGTCGCGGACAACGAAAGTTTGGAACAGATGTCATTGATTTTTTCCATCTGAGCATTCCAATTCGACGATTCGTTGTTTGATGGCAACTTTTTCAAATAGACTCGCAACATATTGACTATCTCGAACATTTGCTTCTCAACTTCAGTCATGTCGTCACACTTGCGCATCTGCATGAGGCGTAATTTTGTTTGGGCCAAATACAAAGGGGTAAAGCCTCGGAAGTCCAGTGTATTTACCTTAGCGCCAGCCTCGAGGAGTAGAGTCACGACTGGAACCCTATTTGTGAGAGTTGCTAAATGAAGGGGCGTATTGCCAATGCAGTCTTGTCGATTTGGGTCCGCGTTGTACTGGAGCAAGATACGGACTATTTCAGTGTATCCTCTAAAACAATATACAATTCTAATTAGTTATCTTTTCAATTAAATTATATATAATAAAATATAAAATAATAACTATATTATTCATTGCATAATTGTTTAGCGTGACAAATAATGATTTATTTTTATGGTCAATAGAATTCGTAATGAATTATATACTGTTTCAAACTGAGTCGTGAATGATAACATATTTGAAATAACAAATTTACATGTTATTCAATTTGATTTAATTGTTTAATTTAAGTTTTGGTCAGTAGATCACCTGCAAGCAGATAAGTGCAAAGGCGACCTTCCTCTGAAGTCTTGATTGTTTGGAGAAATCCCGGCGTTCAATAATTGTTCCACAGTTTCAACGTTGTTAGTTGACGCGGCCAAACGCATTCTGTGCTCTTGAATTCTAGTCTTACATTTTCCCCAGGCCAGACACATACTTTGCTCCTGAATCTCGGACTTTTTGGGAAGCTGAACTAAATTATCGAAACGAAGAATTCTTCGTTTCTCTCTTGCCGAGATTCTGACTCTCATTTTTCTATCATCTAAAAACGTCAATTAAAATTATTATCATTAACTTACTTCACGAAAAAAAATTATATTATGTACCAACCGAATTTCTAATATACTCACTTCTTTTATTGAAATCGAGCACCATTGTTCTTTTTGAATCTGACATTAGATTGTCTTGAACAATTGTCTTATCAAATTTGAGGTTCACGAACTGAAAACAAAACTGCATCAATTCCTGCTGTTATTAAGGTTGAAAAAAACTCACATCTCGTTATATGCTTGTTTATTTAAATGAAAAAATGCGCATATATCGAGTTTAATTGTTTTATTACAGCTACTTTATGCATGACGTTCTACCAAATACAAAAACAACTGTAAAAAACTACGAGCAAGGAAAAGTAGTTACTTTCATCAAACAAATAGTTGCGTTTCATTTTTATCTGTTTTAAAAATAAAATTTCCAGGTGGAATTGAATATGCAATGCAGCTCTGAAGGAATTATATTTTCTTTTGTATCTTTTTTAGCTAAGCGAAGAATTAAAAATAGAAAATGGAAAGTATAATAACAAAAAGAAAATATGCGAATGATCTAAAGTAAGAGCGCTTTTATATTAAATTGAAAATTATGTGAACATTTTTGTTTCTTGGAAATATGCCAGTAGTAAAATCAACATTGAACTCAATAAGTTCTCTATTGCTCATTCATGGATGACAATAATTACTTCACAATCACTTTTTTTATCTGATTGGTTTCGTCCTGTCATTTTTTTACCATAAAATATTACTCGTCAAATTTTATTCATTTGTTTACATTATCTTTTGGTTTTAATATATTCCTACTTATAAATCAATTTAATCAATCAAATGTTCAAATTTGGGAGAATTTACTTAGCTTATCAACATTGAAAGTTATTTACAACAGATGACTAATGTTGAAATCAATAAGAATTTTCTTGACAAAACAAAAAAACATTAAAAATCAAAAGAATGATTGCATTTTCTGACAAAAATATTCGTTATCAAATAAAAAATCCATGTTGAAAACAAGCTCTATTATATAAATAATTCTAACCAAAAAAAAAAACAACAAATTGCATCTTGTCACCAATTGATATGGAAGTATAACGTCATTCATGGTCACGTCAATTTTCTTCTCTCCATATTAGAAATAATCTGTTTCATCTCCCGATAAAATCTCAGCAAACCTCAATTGTTTATTAAAATCAAAAACAGGGTCAAACCCAAAAAAACATTGTAGGTCGACCTTACCGACATAAAATTGAGCTGTAGATCGTTGGGGAACAGGACACCGTTTTCCTGAACGCCAAGTTTGATATTGTGGAACTTGATCTCTGGAGTGACAGGAACGAGGGCTCTCGAGGTCGACAACTCTTTGGCAGATATTGGCTCGACCTTCTTTTTCTCGTTTTTCTCGTCCATGTTTTCGAACATATACAAGGCGGAGCTCAGCTCCCTGTTATGAATTCCCTTGAACGTAACATCATCAGAAAGATAATCGTCCAAACTTATGGGACAGGTGGAGATCATCGACTTGCTTTCCAGCTCGTTCACAGGCTCGATCTCCGTTTCCATCAGGTTGTTTTTTCAGTCTCTTAAAAGTCCACAACTCAGTGCACACTTCCCCAACCACTGTTGTTGTTGTTTGCTTCGCACAAACACCCGAGATTAGATTCACCGAATTAAATATATCAATGTCTTATTGGCCAGTTTTTCCCTAGACCAATCATCGATGACTTTTACTTCTGTACCGAAATCATCCACCAGATGTTTGCCCCCAAAAAATGGTCCTCTCTCCTTCTGTTTCAGTTGGAAATGACAGAGATAAAGAGAGATAGAAAGATAATTGAAGGACGCGACATCTGGTGACAACTTTGGGAACTTTTTCTTCTAAATTGAATGTCATGAAGTTGGTTGGATTAAATGTTGACAGTCGCTGGGACAAAATAAAAAAAGCTGTGCTTTTTGGTTGTTTGTAAAGATAAACCTCCGGTTTTTGGCGACTTTGTCATTGTTTATAAACATTTTTATGTTAAAAGATGGCTTGTGAAAGGATTATTCGGTTGATCAATGACATTCATTATGGGTGAGTGAAAGGTTGCATAAACATCAGTGACATGTGGGCTTGTTGATCTTTAGTTTTCCTCAGTTCGTGAACTGATGCAACAATTATAAACTTGATTCAAATTTTTGTTTTGTTTTTTCAGAAGACTTTATGGATCATACGAGATTGTCATTGCAACCGTGTCTGTTTTCAAAGAAATAATCACTACTTCAGAATGTGAAAATGCACAGTAAGTCAGTTGGTATACTTTTTTTTATGGCAAGTATTTTTGTTTGTTAAACAATATTTTTGAATTTGCAGACAGCTCATAGATATCATAAAATTGAATGGCGAAAAGCTGATAGAAGCGATTCCAGAAGAACCGTACATTGGTAACATGGTGAGAAAGATCTTGAAGATCATCCGCGAGGAACACATCTCGGAATCAAAAAATAAATCGGACAAAGGACCACAAACTTCTCTAGACAAATTTATAAAGGCTTTTAAAATTATGAACGTTGATTTTACAATACCGGTGCCGACGTTGAAGAATGCTTTGATTGAGTCCATCGATGAATTTGAGATCGAAGTAGAATCATGGTTGGTGATACAATAAAATACATATAATATATTAAAAAAGATGTATTTTTGAAATACAACATCAGAGTTGTACAAATGGTTATAAAAAATAGATGTTGAATTTTGATTTTAGCAAAGACAACATCGCAGAACAAGCCTCAAAACACATATACTCGAACGCAGTTGTATTAACCATTGGCAAATCTCGAGTTGTGGAAGAGTTTTTCAAAAACGCAGCGGCTTCTAGGAATTTTGAAGTAATAGTTGCAGAAAGTAGTCCTTCATTGACGGTCAGTATTTTCAAAATCATCTCGAAACTTTAAAGAAACAACAAAAATAATTTTTGATGGTTTGATTTTCAGGGTCACGAGATGGCAAACAACCTTGCAAAGGCAAAAATCAAGACGACCCTTATTTCAGACGCTGCGGTGTTTGCCATGATGCCAATCGTGAGCAAAGTTATAATCAGTGCCCACTCCGTTCTGGCAAATGCTGGACTGCGAGCAGTTGCTGGCACTCATATGATAGCCAAGGCTGCCAAACATTACAATGTTCCAGTCATTGTCCTGATGCCTTTATACAAACTTACGTCGTTGTATTACCATAGCTATGATCAAGAAGGTTTTAACAGGCACATCTCACCATTGGACGGCGTCATAGATGGTCATGACTTTGCACTTTTGGAGAAGGTGCAGACGTTCAATCCGACTTATGACTATGTTCCTCCGAATCTCGTGGACTTGTTCATCTCAAATAAGTATGAACAAATATTGATGTTAAAAAATATTATGGTCCTATGAATTATAACTAATATTCCATTTTTCTTTAGTGATTCCAGGGCAGCGGCTTATGTTTACAGATGGTTAAGTGAGTATTATCATCCTGATGATGTAAAGTTGGACTAAACAACAATTATTATATTGTTTATCACGAGGATGGTGAAATATTGTAAAGATGATATTTTAATTATGGAAATAAAAAATTATTCAATGTGAAATTAATGAAGATAGTTCAAAAAATGAACCCGAGGAGAAAAAATGAATGGAATCGTCAAAGTTTGATGTTCGTAACAGACGTTTTACTAGCTCATATATACAGAACGTCATAGATAGAATAAAGTATAGAAAACTATAACATTTATTATACAAAAGTGTATATAAAACATTTCAATTTATACACCGTAACAGATTATTGAACATTTTTTTAAATACAATAGTCTTAATAATCTTTCGTCCACAATTATAAATCATCCTGAAACGTAGGATGTCCGTTTGGATCTTAATTTAGTTATCGCGTTTTATACATTTTTTTATTCTGTAAATGCAATTGTTGGTTTAAGAAAGTGACCTCTGTTCAAAATCAGTGGACTAGAGATATGCACAATTATCATTTTCGAATGCTTGAAATCGCGCTGATCAAAAAACGTTGAACACAATTGTAATTACTTTAAAAAATCGCCCTTAAAATGTACCCTAGAAAATTCTTCGAAATCAATTTCGAAAATTGTTTCGCAAGTCAAGTCTTGAAATTGATTCTTTCTCTCATACACAAATTCTCACAACACTGTTCTCAGCTCGACCGCACATCGAAGCATCTCATTCGACGTCCATTCCAAATTGAATATATACAGTGCATAATTTTATGATCCTTCAAACATTAATACTATACATAGGGATTCCAATTGCTTCCGTCTTCCGGGAGTAGCGAATTTGTAACCAACAGAATGATGTCGACCACCCACCAGATGCCAACACCGCCCAACGTCAGCAACTTTCCCACGGCGGTGCCGGTCTGACCGAGGCAAAAACGGTCCATCCCGAGGAAGCCTAACAATATGCTATATAACAAAGTTGTGGTAAAAAAGTGGCCGCTGTATTTTACACACGGGACTCCGTCGCGAAGAAATTTACGAGGCCCGTAACACTCGATGTCAGGCAAAACTTTACATTGCACTGTTGTTTTTTCTACGTCCTCGTACCTCGCTCCACCAAACTGAATGAAAAAAAAACAACGTTTGAAATTAAAAAAACTCATCCAGACAAATTTGAAATGTTTCAATTTTTGTTTTACCTTGATACATCCATGGCCAATCTCCTCTTTGGCAGTTTTATTTCCTTTGTGATCAATCGGGTCATCGCACTCGATGAATTCTTTGGGTCTGCAAAAAACAAATGCATCTCAATTTTGTGAGAAATAAAAATAAAACATTTTTCAGATTTTACGTTTGCATCATTACTGTGAATGCATTCAAAACAAACTGTTCAAAACAAAACATGAACAAAAATACCAACCATGTTTCTCCAAACGGAGTATATTTATGAGATGTTTGTGTTTTATTTAAACAGGTAGACACGCAAATGTAACAGGCAACAATGACTCTGTGATAGGTTGTGAAAAAAAAACAAAATCATTGTTGAGAAACTTACAAATAACTGCACTTAACCAAAGGTCCTTCGGGTCTATATTCCAAGATCGGATCGATGGATTTATTGAGAGGTGTGACTTCTAAACTTATGCCATGATTCAGAAGAAAACAACCGAAAATTATTGCAATGAATAGAAGTTTCATCTTGTAATATTCATCTTTTCAGTATGACACATCGATGGCAAATTATGAACTGTGGATGAGATATTTTCTGAATGGCTGAGTGACCTGAATTTATCAAGTTTATTAACTTTGCTTCGGTATAGGTCTGAAGTTAGTAACTTCACTCAGACAGTGCTTTAAAAACCACCAAAACATTGAATTTTCTGACAATCACAAACTTCAGTAAGACCGAAAGAAAAACTTCTTTTTAATTTTTAAATAATTATATCTCTTCACTTTTTTTAGTTTCTTATAGCTATAATATATAGTGCAAATTATTTTTTCTTCCTCATAATTTTGGAGCAAGTTGCAATTTTTTTATGGAAACAAAAAGATAAAAAGATTTATTCATTTATTAATTTACTTATTAATTTGAGAGTAAATTTTAAAATTGTGTTTCCAGGACTACTACTACCAACGTGATCTATAGTGCTCATCTGCGCCGGCGTCTCACTACTCAATCTAAAACCACTGTTTATTATCAATTAACTTTATTAGACAGCCGATGTCAAGAGCACACACAGTTTGTAACATAGCAGAAACAGTAGGAAAAATGTAGTTTACGAGTGCGTCGCGACAGCTACGTCCAATTGTATAAATGTATATACGAAAAGTTAAGCCACCTGTGCAAGCAGAAGTCACAAATTGTCCGTCACAAATGGATTGAATAATCAGAAACAAGAAAATAAAAAGAACAACATGGACAAGACCATCCCCATAAGTTGGATCAACAGGATGGTCCTAGCTTCGAGTTTGTCCTGCATAGTCCTGTGTATTGTCCTGCAGCAATGGCTCGGCCTCTCGTCGCTGCCAATCTACGTCCCGATCTCCTGGGCTGTCATTGTCACTACGCTGTCAACCTGGCTGAGTTGCTACGCGCTCAAACGAGCTGTCAAAGCAAACGCCCCGATCAATCTGGAATCGATCTTCTGCTGGCTGGGCAAAACCCTCAGGAGTGATAGCCAGTTTTGGAAGTTCGGCAAGCCCATGGCTCCTGGCAAATTCATCATGAAGGACAGTGCGAACAGCATCGATATTGTCAAAAGTCTGAGCATGGATGTCGGAGATGAGAGCACGGGCGATGATTCGTTATCGAAATTAATCAATGAGATTGACAGCTCGTTTGTGCGCAGCTGGTACGACAACATTAGCGACGACAAAACGTTCCCAGATGAGACGAGAACGCTCCTGAGATTGTTTTTCGTCAAACTGAATGAACAGGTCAAATCGGTTGATAAGGTCAAAGTTGTCAATCAGTTGGCTGACGTACTTTTGTTGCACTTCAAAGAGTATCGCAGGTGAAGATTTTTGAGAATTTGGTTTTGATTTTAAATGCATTTCAATCCCTTTCATCGTGGGGATCTTATCTTGAAAGAGATAAATTAAATAACCAGATATTTGAATCAATTAAAACAAACATTCTTTTGTTGAAAATAAAAATTAAATAGGTTAAATATTTGAATTGCTTATTTTTTCAGAGCACTGAGAAGAGTGGGAAAGGGAACAATGACCAATGTGGAAATAGCTTATCGTCGTGCCCATTCTGGATCCCGAGGGACGTTGGCTCTGGAATACAGTATTTATCAACTCATATCAGTAATAACCAAAGAATTTCTCCAATCGGAGCTCGCTTATTCGTTGCCATACAGAATAGTGCTATCAATTATTTCTAAGAGGATTCATCTAATCATTGAGACTGTCAGTTCGCCAGTTTGGATTTTGAAAAACTTGCTCACTGTACTGAACCCAACTCCTAACGAAGCTGTCGAGGAACTCATTAAAGATGTAATACGACATTAAACGAATTAAATCCTTTTTTCCAAATGCCAAAAAATGTCATTATCAGTTTCGAATTTGTGTTTCAGAATGCAGTATCCTCTGCTTTGAGTGACGGGATAGCTTCTGCTACAGCCGCTGTCATTCCTCGTCCATTGCCAAAGACACAATCAAACAAATCAGCAAAATCAACAGATTCCAATTCGAATTCTGTTAACTTGAGCATTCCCACGGTAACTGTTGAGAGAACTGCACTGTCACTTGAAGGTCTGACAAACGATTCATCCGGTCCCACAGGACACAGGGCATTGTGGGCCAACTTGGAGGTTTCTGAGAACGATTCGGAGCTGGATGAAGATAAGGTTTCACCCGTGTATGAGGAATCGACAAACTTTGCCTCGACCATTGCTCGGTTGCGGTGTTTGTTGCAGCAAAAATCAACTGCAACAACTCCTTTGTAAGTTTGTTGTAAATTGGTATGCATTTTTGAGAAACTAATTAAGAAATAACTAATTGAAAAATTTAAATGAATTACTAGACCTGTGGAGGAAAAGTCTTGTATTGTGTATGAAGGTTGTCAGTTCACAAATTTGGCTATACCTCGGACAGAATTTTACACTGCTACTGATGGCTCGCAGCAGCTTCTGTATTGTATTCAGTTCGATGATATCGAGCAGCATGGTGTGGACACTTTCGAGACCACCACTGCGACAGTCAGACGACAGTATTCTGAGTTCGTTCAACTGCACCAAGCGCTTGAAAAAGTAAATTTATTCTTACATGTTACAGATCAAAGCACGAGTTAAAAATGTAATGGGGAACGTTGATTTTAGATTCCTTCGTTGTCTTCTGTTATGGCAGAAATAGTTCTACCCGAAGGTGGCCGAACAGAGATGGAGACTTACTTGAAAACCCTTTGCACAAAGTTAGCCAATGAGTCGCCCACGCAACTGAGACATTTTTTAAGACCCAACAGTGGGTCTGGCAAAAAGGCCGACGTAGTTGCTCCAAGTTTTGACAAAATTTTAGCAAAAATTGTTAGCGGTACTTTTAATACTCTGAAGACGGTGGTTAATGGATTCGAAGTAGATTCGGAAGACGATTCAGCCCCGATGCCTACTTTGATGCCATTGTGCGACATTCCGTGGAGATTTGTGCAGGATATCAAATCTGTAAGGATTATGAATGAAATAAAATTTTAAATTGTCATTCATTAGTACAACTTAATCGACAAATTATTTTTATAGAAAAATCTTATGATGGATTTGCAAAAACTCATTGATGAGAAGGTTGACTATTGTAATGTAGACACGGCTTACGAAGCAGTTGATCCGACAGAAATTAGTGGAGAATCGGAAATTCTTGCACACTGGTGGGAAACTGTAAATACGTTTTATGATGGTACGTTAGAAAATAAAAATTGAGAAATTAAATAATTTCAATAATGAAAAATAAACTAATTCTGGTTGGGTGTTCTGATGTTTTATATTTTTCATTTCTAGAAGAAATAGATGGACTAGATTCAGGCTTATCTTTGACTTGTACAATGTTGGACTTAACCTGTGACATTTTGTCAGGGATAGAAAGTAACAATACTTTACAACAAGAAGCTGTGGTGAGATGGGTAAAATATCTTTTTGGAAACGTAACTGAATCGATGATACAGGTAAATTGGTCTTGATATTTCGTTCTTGAAAATTTTCTGATCTCTATGTTCGATTAACAAAATTGATCATTTTCAGCATATGATATTTTCAACATTTAGTGAGCATCACAATTTTCCTATGAAACCTGAGATAGGAGATGAAGATTCAGAAGAAACTGTTGAGTGTTTGGAGAACACATTGTTACAGAATTTGGAACAAAAAGTACTACCTTACATAAAATTCATTTTCGGAGAGGACGATTCGCGGAAAATTTTCAAGTTCTTCATCGCATCATTCCACGTCAAAAAAATAAATGAGGATCTTTGCTTGCAGCTCGTTGAGGTTTTTGCATCTCAGCTACTTGCAGCGTGTCGGCGAAATCACCACATCCATATTCCATAAGGTTCCGTTTTTTATTTGTGTATCTAAAGAAAATATGTGAAAGGTATAAAAGTATACCTTTTTATGGTTTTTCATTCATTTTGGTCACAATACCAAAGACATGAAGATGCTACTTATTATGAGTAAGAATATTTCTAAAAGTACAACTTTTCTGTGGCATTTTGGAACAGTCCATATCTAGCACAAATTTCTTTATACCTCATCCAAAATAATCAATAAGTTTATTTTTGAAGTATTACTATTTTAAGTTGTATTTTATCTTGTAAACAAATTTTAAGTCTCTTTGATTTCTTATCATCAAGGATCATAAAGGTACCTGATTGTATACAAAATGTTTACAAAATTATACGTTTTGAATATTTTGAATATTTTTGTTGTATTGCTTTAAATATGAAGCTTCGTAAATCTCATTTCAAAAGTGGTTAAAATTTAAATGTGATGTATGTAATGTACGCAAAATAGTTTTTTTTGTTCAATGTAAAATTTTCTAAAGAGGTATTTTTGTGTAAGATTCGACGAGATGATATTAGAAAAAAATGTAAATTTATTATTTGCACTTATAAACTTAAAATTATATTTATTGAAGCTTGATAAAATGTAAATGAGCGAAAAATTATTTTTCAAATCTTGTGAAATTGTAAGACTTGAAGTATGTAATGCAGATTTGTTGGCTGGTTTGGAAATCACTTTATAACAGGGATGAATAATCTCACAAATATTGTAAAATAATCAAGTATATTTGAACATGTTATTTAAGAACGAAAGAAAAAATTACTGAATGAAGTAACTTATGATACAAAATTCAAACTAGTTATTATTAAATTATTTACTTCTGAACTTCCTCCGGTGATGACTTTTGTTTTTCCAATTGTGACCTAAAAATGATATAAAAAATATAATTCTTGATTTATTTAAAATCTTCATTTTGGCCATGTGAAATAAATGTTACCTTAATTGCTGATTAAAGTCATCCTCAACATCATCGTCGTCCCAGTTATCTTCCCAAACACTAATGTCTTCATTGTCTTCATCCTTAGCAGTCCAGTCTACATGAATCAGCATAAAATTTTATACGTTAGATTTCGTTTGACAGTTGAATGATATGCATATTAAAATAAAAATATACAAGATAAATTTTCTTATCAAAATTAAAACGAAAGATTTCTTAAATCTAGATCACAAAAATTCAAGTGACAGAGTATGTAAACAATGGTGAATTTTTAGGTTAACGCGTGTTTTGAATTATTTTTTACTTACCAGTTGCTGGAAATTCTTCAAACTCATCGTCTTCCTCTAGAAGACCGAGGTCAACTTTGCTTTTATCAGTTTTAGTGTCGGACATGTTTTTTATTTAAGGATAACGTCAAAATGAAATTTGACTGTATTAAATCGCCCAATTTTATATCAGTCCAAAGTTATCTGAAGTAAGGCATTTATCATAGATGAAGTTAGCTGCGAATGGTTTGCGCGGCAATATTTAATTTAATTTGGCAAAATTTGTTAATAATGTAAAAAGACTTATTATTTGGCTTTTAATTATACATTTTGAATCGCACCGACAAACATCAGTTTGACTGCAACAAAGCATCAGACATATTGTGGACGTCGCGTAATTTATTTCTTATCCAAAATTTTATTTCAAAAGAGTAGATATATTTTCTCAATTTTTGTTCTCAACAGTGCCAATCATATGCTTCAGGATGAAGTATAATTTAATCCTTGCAACGTTCTTCATATTAATCAAGTATAATATTTTTTTAACTGAGCATTTGATTTATTGAGAAAACTTTATAAACAGTTAATAACTTTGATTCCATTTTTGGTATTGTAGTTTCGCCTCTACAGCTCAAAATGAAATGACAGAAAGACTAAGTATATAAAAAATTGAATAATTAAATTAATATAAAATTCAAAGATTTATTGTTTGTGAATTATAATCTTTATTCATACACGAATTCAAAAATATATTTGTTTTCGATAGATATAAAGACATAGAAAGAAAATGAATTATTATTAATATTATTATTCAAAATATTAAAAAAATTGTTGTGTTTAATTAAACAGGAAATAACCTATACGCTTCATACGAGGAAAATCTTGAAAAACTGAAAAAAAGTAAACTTGAGTACCTTGTTACTGATTTGGAAAAGATTTATATAAATGGATATGAAATGATCAAGGCGTATTGGGACTTTTTTGAACATAATCCTAAATTGACATACGATTTAGAAAATGCCAATCATGCTGCTTTCGAGTGTGTCACAAAGGAAATGAACGCGGTAATGAATGATTATGAAGATGTAACTGAGAAACTTTATGAGGCCTTGGAAAAAACTCCTAAAAATCCAACCTGTTACAAGGACTTGTTAACTTACATCGAAGATAAAAAAAATGGGTACAAGAGAGTAATAAAGAACACGGACGAAATTTTTGAAAAAGTTGAAGTTTATTCTTTAGATACAGAAAAGACCATAGAGAACTTGAATAGGTTGGAAACGACAATTCCAGAAGCAATGATAAAATTCTTCAAAACTATAATGGATGATTATGTGCAGGAGATGATTGATCATGTCAAAAGTAAAACTAAGAAAAAACAGATTCAGAAAAAAAGCGAGGAACGCGTCGACTTAGATAAAAACAGAGCTGACGCTTACATGAAGGATCACCGAGAAAAAGGCATATTAAACGAGGACAATATAATGAAAATGATCAAGAAATACAAAGATATCCAAAGTACTTGCCAAGATATGAGCCAAAATTTATCCTCAGAAACGGCTACTTTGGCAAAATACTTTCCGGAAATGATTGCTGATCTTAATCACCAAGCTACTGCTACATTTTACATTATTGATGATGGAAATAGTAAGTTTTGTTCACTTCATTCATCTTCAAGTGAAAAGTATATGTAATGTTGCATAATACTGCATGGTATAATTTAAATTTTTAGATACGAAAAAAGTGGACTGCGAAGACCATACTCCACATTTTCATTGCATATCTTCGGAAAATACGCACTCCATTCAGAGCTTTGACAACAAATATATCTTCACTGCAACAGGAGTTGACAAAAATGGAAGAAAATACAAACGAAATTACTCATCTGAAAAAATCAATGATGAAAAAACAATAATTGAAGAAACAATAGAATATCAAGACGAAATTATTACTAGAAAATATATTGTTGAATTTGCTGTTGAAAAAAAAAATAATATTTGAATTGCAATGCAATAGCTGTGAGACCACTGAATAAAAGTTTGATAAATAAATTAGCAGTTGTCAATAAAAATAACAATTTTATTTCATTTAGACAAACGTCGTAACAAAATAAAATTAGAAGTTGACAGCCCCCTTATTAGCAAAGCGTTTAAGGTAATTAATTAGGATGGAACGCATGTGTGACCGACGTTAAACATGTTGGGGTAAAATTCTTGTCATGAAAAGAAAGAACAATTTTGACAAACGCAGTAAATTTCATAGTCCATTATTCTATTACTGTGTAGTAAAGTGCATTAAATTCCAAGCAAAATTTTTTTTACTTAATCATAAACAAGTTCACAAGATCCTACATCGATTTGTTTCTAAAAACGTTTCGCGCTATATCAGATCGGTTTTATAGTCCATTTGCACCATATTAGACATAGCGGCACTTGATTTTGCATACCTCGAAAAATCAGTTTTCCCAGACCCCAAGAGGGGTGCCCAGTGGCTGTCTGGCGGTCTGAATTTCGGTAAAAAAAAAGT